>JAMXBB010000003.1:11130340-11199573 GCA_024138015.1 Lumnitzera littorea | reverse complement strand
ATTAGATATATATAAATAAGACCCAAATAATTAATGGAATATATCAATATATTTATTACTAATATTTTACTAAAAATCACGTTAAAATTTAATCGAAATATCAATATGTGAGAAAAAAAATTGCGATTATGAATTATTCTTTACTAATAATATTGGTGGTGGAGAAAGGAATAATCTTTGAATATTATAAATTAGGATAAATATTAAATATATATAATATAACTTTATCATATATATATATATATAGTACTCTAACCGCCTTAACCAAAGTCTAGTGGTAGAGAAGTGTTGGCCTATAAAATGGCCTTCACGCCAACAACAGATGATAATTGGATAGGAGGAGAGAAAGAGAGAGAGGAAGGGAGGAAGAGAGAAATGAAAAGAAGAAGAAGAAAAAGAGGCTTAGAACATTCAATTTTTTCGACGTTCGATATTTTCAAATAACCTCATTTCCGTAGTTATATATATTATTTATAATTGATATATAATAATCTTATAAGAGATATATCCGTAATCCTACTACTTTTCTAAATGGAATATTTTATTTGTATAATTTCATAAATTTATTCATTTTTGAATTTTAAACTTAGAATATTGATTGCTATAGGACTTATATATTATTAGCACTATTCTCAAAATGAGTAGATCTCTAGTAATAATCCTTTATTAGAATTATTAAAATTGAATTTTATATTTTTATAAATCTAATATCATCACTTTTGTAAATTTTGAGTACATACATATAATTTTTAGTCAAAAAAAAAATATAAGTTTCTAAAGTGAAAGTTCTTTGAAAAGATAGAAACTTCTTAAATAATACTAAAAATCGATATTATATAAACTTCAAATGTCAAGTTAAATTACAATGATGTTACATAGTAAATATCTATGACGATATTGGGCTCAATTAAATGAAGTAAGCTTAATATATTGAGTAGGTCTCATTTAAGTACTAAATTTTAATTTCCACTCTATTTTGTATCAAATAGGCTAGATCTATAACCTTATTAAAAGTTTTTAGGAATGGTTTGGCTAGGAAGACAAGTAAGTGAGATCAATGCTTTACAACATTTAGGAGTATTATTTCAAAATACGTGGAGGCTTTAGTATGTTTTTGACTTATGGTTGTAATTCAGTTTTTTGTACGTGTGCGGGGCATGTGCTTAAATAATGATCTGCTACTATAAGAATTTAGCTCTATGTGATGCTGTTTTGTGATTATTGCTTCGATTGGTATGTTTAAAATTGTTTAGTCACCTCGTAAATGATCTAACTCGAACTTGACCTAACATCTAACTTAACATGCATCGCAACCCATTAGGGATAACGATTAAGATTATTGAGCTAAACATGGACCGCCTTTAATGAGGATAACTGAAATGGTCATTTCCCTACTTTAGTCGAATTAAGTGATAGGAAAGGAGTTCATAGTAAGATTAGGAACCATTGTTCGAAAGTAATGACATAAGAAGAGTGTTTTTCATTGCATATGTAAACCTCGCAAATTTAGCTATTTAAGAGTAGAATTGAACCATAATACTATAGATGACTTGACAAGTCGTTAAAACCGAGTAAGATAAAAATTTAATAAATTATAAATTTAAATATATTATAAGTAGTAAAAACCTTAGAATTTGATCAAAACCTTAAATCGCGTGCTAAAACCTTAAACTTAATTTATATACCATTAACCAAAATTGAACTCGAATTTGATTAAAATCCTAAAATTATAACTTTAAGCCTAGAAAATAGTTAAATATCACTCAATAGTGATATAATTGTAGTCGATGGTAATTATCGACTAAATTGCGTAATCGTATAAATTTTTAATGAAATTGTTAAAATAACTTGTAAAAAATTATAATTGTAACGAGTACCAATTAAATTGATAAATTTCTATAAAATTCCAAAATTAATTTATGATGAGTATTGTTATAATTTTTATGTTTAGAAAAATTACATATAATTATTTGAAAATTCTATTTTATTCCTTTTTCTTTCTTTCTTTTTCTCTCTTCTCTTTTTCTCCTTATTCATGTTCTGGAATTGAATAAGAGCATAGAAAGTTCTTGAAGAAACATAGTAGCCTATGTGATAGATTTCAGTGCCAAGTGTTGAGCTTATAAAAAAAAAAAAAAAACTTAGATATGATTACATTGTCTTGTCCTCACAAATGTAGAGATTAGGTTTTTATTTTATTTTATTTCTTTGTCTCCTTAAATTACTGCTTACATGGAACCAAAGGAAGAAGAAAATCTAGAAAACAAAAATTGTAAGAAAACAAAATCAAAAACATGAGAAAGAAAAGTAAGAAGGAAAAAAAAAAACAAGAAGAAGAAGAAGGAGAAGGAGAAGGAGGAAACGAAGAAGGAAAAAAAATTAAGATTTATACAAATATAAGAAGGTAAGTATATTTATTTTGGTTATACCTATGTATATTATATGATATGTACATGTATCTATACTAAGTATTTTTGGTATTTTACAAAATAAATCATTTCATATACATGTACATATACATGAGTAGATAACTTAAAATATATGTATGTAGACATGTATATATATATATATATATACTAGTAGGTAACATATACGGTATATGAGTATACATATGTGTATAAATAAAAATACATGAATATATATATGTGTACATAAGAGTATGTCATGTAAGTATTTATTATTTTCACAAAACAAATATAGATATACACATATATGTGTACACATGAAATAATTATCTATGTATATATGTATACGAACTTTATTTTCATATTGATATATCTATAGAAGAATATTATGTAGTCTTATATTATATATGTAGTTATATATTCATATATTCATATATCTACATATGGCATATATATATATAACATAGAGTATATGTATAACATATAGTATATATATGTAGTATACCAAGTATAACGTATAGTATATATATTGTATACCAAATATTAAGTAATTAGTATATATAATATAATAATATTTACTAAATAAAATAAATTCATAAATATGTAAGGAGTAGGTATATATATATATGTATATTACCGTAAATTAGGGATTACGAATTAAAGTAAATTATAAAATTAATCAAATATAGTACAAGTACATAAATATATATATGTAAATCATAAAATACAAATGAATAATAAGAAAATAATAAATAATAATAATAACAATAATAATAATAAGACTAAAATCTCAAAAATAGGAAAAATATGCTTAAAATAATAAAAATATCAATTATACGATTTAAATAATTATTAAATCATAAATATATTAAGAAAAAGCTAAAATTAATATTTTATATTTTTTAAAAATTAAAATAATAAAATTTTATGATATTTTTATATCGCAATTCAAATTGCGAGTTATAACGTTCAAAACGGACTTCTCTATGAGAAAATACATTTGAAAACAATTAAAATAAGCTATAAGTTCATAACAATTCGAGCTAAAACGAAAAAGTTATACGCGATTCGATAAAAAGCTCGAATCGATGATTTTATGTAAATTAATAACCGATTTAAGTAAACAGTATGACTTAGTATACTAGTTTAGTTATTTAATTCTCAAACTTACTACTTTCCATATTCTCCTAATGTTAGGTGATCTTGAGATCGAGACTGACGTACCTTTAGATTATTACAATCCCTGACATCATTTATAACCATGTGAGTACTCCCGATGACTCTATACTTGTTTTGTGCTTGTAGTTAGTAAATATGAATTAAATATTAATAACTTGATGCATGGGGGTTCGGGTTATGCATGTGACTGATATTGATTTATTACTGTACAAAATACTATTAAATGTGATAGTTGAAGATTTGGTTATATAATTGATTGTTGCATAATTTAAATGATTTGTTAATAATGTTTGGCCACCTCGTAAATTGATTTAATTATATTCAACTCAATTAAAATTAAACAGATTATGCATAGAACATAAACATTGCATATAATGTTCCGGCTCTTACCTTTCGTGGTTGGTAATGAAGGGCCTTGGAAGGATTGATTCTCACATGATTTGGTTAGTACAATGTAAGAGCATTGGTATAATAAGACCCTACCCTTGGTTCACGGGTTTTATTGATGCAGGAGACGCTAACCATGGGTAGTTGGGGGTCGCGTTTAGAGACTACTGCTGTAGGGTGTGGGGTGTGAGCATGGACTGTAGGGGCCACTTCACTGCTAGACTTAGATATTTGTATATTATTGACTGTTGGAAATAGAAATCTGTTTTGTGAAACAGAGAATTTATATATATATATATGGTTAAAAACTTAGGTGCTAGAGCCCGATTGTGATTGGTGCCGATATATCTTCAATCCTTATTTTGGAGAGCGTTAAATTCTATGTTGTATGCAGCACTGGTTAACTGGATATATACTGTTTGGCATACTACTTGTTTATGCATTCATATGTTTAGTAATAAACTGTTTAATAACTTGTTTACTGGTATAGTACGGGGGGTAACTCACTAAGTGCTTGTAGCCTACTCCCCAATAGTTTTCTTTTGCAGGTTGCTAGATGATTGAGCATGGGTTAAGAACTGAAAGTTGAGTACCAACGTCGAGATGCATAGAAGTTAGAATCTAAGAACAGATTATATGGTTCATTTGAATTATTATATATATAATTATTAATACTATATTTAAATTTTGTGACTTTAGTAAATTTAAGTTTTAGAACTTTAATACCTAATCTTATTATTTAGTAGGGGATACCGATTCTCTACGGTTCTAATGGACTGTGGCTTATTGAATATCTATAGTCACATATATGTGGTCGTAAGTTAATTAAATTAAGAATAAAAATAAATAAATAAATAAAAACTTTAGTGACTAATTGTTTAGAATCTTACAATTTTTGACTTACAAGATGATTTTCAAATTATGGGTGTACATATAATATAAAAATTTTAGGTAATCCTACTAGGCCCCCTTTAGAGTCATGACAGCATAAGTCCCAGTTTGGTTTCAATTTGTGAGCACGTAGCGTCAAACTCTTCAATCTAGATTAGAATGGACGTAATTTCTCTAATCTCACAGCGGACCACATAATATCGTACAATGGCATTTGCTTGTACATATATGCATTGCATTTAACTACTTTGGTTGAAAACCCTATTTATGATGTGTTGAATGCATACTTCTGTTTTTGGCCCATTTATTGAGCAAATTTTCACTCATTTCTCTATAATCTGTTTTGTAAGTTCAGAATGGAACTGCAAGTATTGTATCCAAAATCAGAACTTTAGCAAATGGGGTTAAAGAGTAAGGATCAAGAAAAATTCTGTTGAATTTCGCTCTTATTGTTATTATTTTTTGTAATTGCTAAGGAAACTACTTGAGTCTTCTCAAGGGACTCATTAATTTTCCATTTTTTGGTTTGTATACCAAATAACGTATATCTTTAAGTTTTATTAGTACTCTAGAAGGTAAAACCTATAAGTTTACTTTATTAGTTATTTAAAAAAAATTCTTTTATAAGTTTATATCAAGCTGATATCAAACCGGATACTTTAAAGTAGTAGAGTAGAGTACATTTAATATAAACTAGGTCTATGATAGCAGTTGTAAGATTAGTTTTTATCTTAAGATGGTTCACACGGTGAGATTGTTATGACTTCACATTTTCAAAGCTTGATACCTTGATTCATCTTTCACACTAAAAATAGCAATATGCACTTTTTTGTCCCTATCTCCTTAAAGTACACAATATTATTGATTACAATTATTTCTATATTTTTAATTTCCACTTTTTAACCTTGCATTCTCGCTTGCTTGTTATAATTCACTCATATTTTCATTTTTTTTTGCCACAATTCATATTTTCATTGCTTACTTGCTATAATTCATTCAGATTTTCATTTTAATGCTTTGATCAAAATTCCAAGTATAAATGGATAAAGAAATTAACATAACTTGCTAATATTAATGTAGTTATAATTAACAAATAATATACTATTTTTAGCATCTCATAATTTGTATGGTTTAGAACACAGTTATTAATTAATTGCTTAAATAAAGAAAATTCTTTATGTTGCATTTTAGATGTCACTTGTTGTTCCCATTAAGAAATTGTGTATGTTGTCTATAAAAATCTATAAAAAATGTTTATAACTTATTTCTTTAGTAGAAAACAAAAGATAATTCTCAAAATATAGTTATAAAATTGACATATAATTTAAATATATTAAAAAACTTTAATAATTTAAGAAATGATTTACTTTAGTTAACAAGTATATTTTAACATATTTGTAAATTGTATTTTGTTTGGAGGAATGAGAACTAAAATTTAAGAATAATTTACAAATGCATAATCGTTAATCAAATTCTACACATCATATATACATATGGATTATATTTATCTATATATATATTATTAAAACAAAAGGATGGGCCATTTGGTATCTTTTTTCTTTTACCCAAATTACCCTTTAATAACATTAATATTTTATATCATCTACTATTTATAAGTTTACAATAGTATTATTCTAATATGATTGTAAATATATATTACATTAATCCACCTTTTACATTGAAAATGGCAATATGCATTTTTTTCTCCTCACCTCGACAAAGTATGTGATATTATTGACTGTAATAATTTCATATTTTTTCTATATTTTTAATTTCTATTTTTCAATCTTGTACTGTTGCTTGCTATAATTCATTCATGTTTCCATGCTTTTGATTAGATTTTCCAAAAAGTTCTAAAAACTAAGTTCCAATGTTACATTACTATTAGTAATTTTTTATCAAGTTTAAACACTTCATCTACTTTCATACCATATATAATATGTAGTTAATTATGAGTGAATTAGTAAAGTTAGTGGCAATTTATTTCCTTACAAGAGGAATAATATAAAAGAATTATTCTATATTTATTTTCATAAACATTTTATATTTAATGTTGAGCAATTCAATTTTTTTTTTTTTAATCTAGCACGTTCACCACATGTGTGCATCCCTCTAATTTTACTATAATTCAACAATAACAAGTTAGCAATTAGGTTTTCTTAATCTCCCATACAAAATATTTAGAACAAGATTAAACTAAAGAAACGCATATTAAATTAGAAACATGTCATATGATGTCTCATTAATGAAATTTAGATATTAAAACTTGAAGTATTAAAATCAAAGGCACCTATTTGGTGTATTTAGTGTTTCTAGACTTTTTTATCTTTAATTTTGCAATATCATCCTTTTATAAAAAAAAACCAATCCTATTTTTATGAAATAATTGTAAGGTATGACTATCTTTTTTAAAGGTTAAAATGGACTTTTTGAAGTATTTTATGTTTCAATTCCATGCCTACTTTCCCTCTATCTTTCCCTTAAAGTATTTTATATTCAGTTTTTATTATCAATTTAATTTTTTTAATTGTATCACTATTAAATTTATTTAATTCTTAATTTTCAACAAATGTTTGTAAATTATAATGTTCTTTATATGGTGAAATGGATTAATAAAAACAAAGTAACGCTAGCATATCAAGCATGTGAAATGATAATTAATACTCCCTTAACTCCATAGAACATTTCTTCTCATTTATGATTATGAGTAGTACCTTACAATTAATTAAGGTCTTATTATCCATATTTATATTCATTCATTATAACCAAATTTATTTTGTGATTCACAATAACCCATTTTTTTTTTTTTACAAATTTTCTTTTCTTGTGCAATCTACTTAATTTGATCTCTCTTATAAGCTCCTAAACAATTTCTTATGTCAACTAACATTTTGTGTTATTTTAATTTTCTAATGCATTAATTATACTAATTTTGTATGACATTTTTGTAATGGTTAGTAAAGAGATATAAATAAATAAAATCAGTTATTAATTAAGTTAATACTAAGCATATGATTTCAACATTAAAATCTTACTTTAGAAAAAAAATTGAGAAAAAAATTGTTTTCAATATTTTACTTATATTTACTTTTGCTAGGAAATGATTATAAGAACCAAATAAAGACGAGTTAAATAGTTTTACATTTTCCATATATATTTTGATGGATGTAAAGCTTGTATGTATTTGATAGTTTACATCACTAAAGAAATTGTATTTAGCATTAGTATATTAATGAATAATGACTAAGTTTTTCTTTTTTTAAAGTTCAAATCATATTTTTCCTACAAAATTAAAATATGCTTCTTAAAGTTCTTGAATATCTAAACGTATAAAATCTCTCTCTCTCTCATCTAGGTTTAAGAATCTTTCTCTCTAATTAATACCTCATTAATTGTTTTATATGTGTAAGACATTTATTTAATAAAGCAAATTAAATGCAACTATTATGTTTAGTGCAAATTTATTATATGCATTTTTAATGCATTAGTATATTATACCATATATTTTCCTTTTCTTTTGATAATATTTTTCCAAATTGTTTTTGCATTTTTTCTTTTTCTAAATTGTAGGTCATATATATGATTTGATTCAATAGTTAAATAATGTGTTGAAGTTTATTTAGTTATGATACATACATTATGGGTGTGTTATTTGCTAGTATTATTAAAGCTAAAGGCATCTATGGTGTCTTTAGTGTTTTTAGAAGGTTTTATTTGTAATTTTATAATATCAGCTTTTTACAAGAAAACTAGTCTTATTTTTATGAAATAGTTATAGGATATAAAAATGGACTTTTTGAAGCTCCTTGTCTTTCAATTCATGCTTATTTTCTCTCTTTTTTCCCCTTTAAGTAGTTTATATTCATTTTTTTTAATCATCAATTCATTTTTTTTTTCTAATCATCAATTCAATTTGTTTTCCATGGTATCATTGTCAAATTTATTTAATTTTGATTCAATCCTTATTTCTCCACTGATGTTTGTAAATTGTAATGCTCTTAATATGGCAAAATGGGTTAATAAAAACAAAGCAATGCTAATACATTAAACATGCAAAACGATCACCAATACTCCTTTAACTTGCAATAAAATCTAATACATTTTGAGCATTAAGAATCATTTCATTCTTTTTATAGAATATTTTTTCCAATTTATGATTGAGTAGTCCCTTATAGTTAATTAAGGTCTCACTGTTCATATTTATATTGATTTAATGTAATCAAATTTATTTTGTGATTCACAACTAAATTGTTTGTAGATATTCTTTTACTCTATAATCTACTTACTTAAGCCATTCTTATAATTTCGATCCAAAAAAAAAAAAAACTTTCATATAATCTCTTAAATGGTTTTTCATGTCAACTATCATTTTACGTCACCTTAATTTTCTGATGGATTAATTACACTAATTCTATATGAAATTTTTATAATTGTTAGTAAAGAGATATAAATGCATAAAATCAATTATTCATTAAGTTAATGCTAAGTGTATTATTTTAGCATTAAAATCTAACCATAGAAAAAAAAAGTCAAGAAAAAATTCGTTTTCAATATTTTACTTATATTTTCTTTTGTTAGCAAATGATTACAAGAACCAAATAAAGATGAATTAAATAGTCTTGCATTTGCCATATATATTTTGATGGATGCAAAGGTACATATTTGTTAGTTTGCGCCACATTAGTTTGTTTATGAATTTTTCTTTTTCATTTTTTTTATGAGATCAAATCATTTTTGCCTACAAGATTAAAACAAGCTTCTTAAGCTCTTGAACATTTAAACGTATAAAATCAAAATCTCTCTCCCTATCATTCTATCTATCTAAGCTTAGGAATTTCTTCATAGTCTCTCTCGATTACTTTATTTTGTGAAAAATCTCCAATTAATATCTTATTAACTATTTTGCATATGTGTATGACATTTTTTCAATAAAGCTAATTAAATGAAATTATCATGATTACTGTATATTTAATATATGTATTTGTAATGTACTACTATATTATACTAATATTCTTAGAATTTTTCCAAATTGTCTTTGCATGCATTATTTTATGCATTTACATAATGGTTGATAGTGACGCAGAGTATAGGATGGAAGTTGAAAATTAACCTATTTTTAAGAAGTATAATTTATTAATTAATTGAGAAAAAAATTTATTCTTCATTTCAAAACTAAACAAAATAGATTTAATAAAAGGATTGTATATATATATAGTTTCATTCTTGGATCACAGACTATTTGAGAACGGTACAGTACAAAAGGATCCAAAAAAGACAGAAAGACAAACAAAAAAAAAAGAAAAAGAAAAAGAAAAAAGTCTTGTCAGTATTTCTAATGTTATATTATTTTCTAAGAATTCCAACTATTTTTGAGTTAACGCACACATATAAAAGCTGAATATTTTTCGAGACCATTGACTGGACGATTTTAATTTTTGGAATCATATGATTGACCAGAAAGAGTTGCTAAAAGAATCGAAGGTCCTGTGTCTAAAGCATCAAAATTCGGAAAATGTGGCGAACCTTGGCTGAGTTTAATTTACTATTCAACTTTTAACTCTCACCAATTCAAACTTTTCATGTTATCATTATTTTCCGTTGTAAATTGAAACATATGATATGTGTTTCTTTTTGACTCGTGATGAAACTAAGCAGATAATATAGTTTTAATTAGATACTAAATTTAACAAATTAAAAATTTAGTAGTAAATTAAACTTTCCACTAATGTCTCAATGACATTATCCCAAATTCTTTGCCTTCTATATGTAACAATATAAAAGGGGTGATTTCGTTGTTAATTTATAATTCTTTAAATATAAATTATATTGACGATTTAAATTTAAATGAATCTAAATTAATGGTAATAATAATGAGAGCAGCTAGTCCCGTGAAAATAAAGTTAGCGACGTAGAAGCTCCACCTATATAAACAGAACAAAAGCAGAGCACACACTTTCTTGCCAACACCTTCTTAGTTAACTCTGAACTAAACAGAACACGAAAGTCAACATCATAGTACGCCAGAAAACTGAAACAGCAACAACACGATGGCAACAAGTGTCAGGAGAATCAAGTTGGGTTCTCAAGGACTGGAGGTTTCAGCACAAGGACTTGGCTGCATGTGCATGTCTGCTTTTTAGGGTCCTCCAAAACCTGAATCTGATATGATCAACCTTATCCATCATGCCATTAACTCTGGAGTCACCTTCCTTGATACTTCTAATGCTTACGGTCCTCATACCAATGAACTCCTTCTTGGCAAGGTTTGTTTCCACACCATCCTACTTACCCTTAATAATTCCTCCTCTGTAAAATGCTTGTGTGTTGTAAATCGTGATTTTACCAGTTATCTCGGGACGTCATTGGAGGTTTGGCATTGAAAATTTATTATCTTAAATCCTGATAAGGAACTCATTGCAGTTGATGAAGCCAAACCTCAATCATGGAAATTCCATGGTAGTGAAATGAAGGTGGATAGATGGTGCGTATATAAGCAATGGCTCCGAGGTTATAAAGTTATAGAACCATCTGATCCGATTCCATGTGAACAAGTAAAGTCTAAGTTCTGTAATCCGCTTCTTTTATTGGTTTAGATTCAACTCATCTTTTTTCTTACGGCAGTATTCGGTAATATGGTTGGACAGGCTTTAAGAGGGGGGATGAGAAAAAGGTTGAATTGGCCACAAAATTTGGTGTCAAATTAGTAGATGGCAAGCCGGAGATTAGGGGTGACCCTGCTTATGTGAGGGGAGCTTGAAGCGGCTGGACATTGGTTGCATTGATCTTTACTGCCAGCATCAAATTGACACTCGTGTGCCAATTGAAGTGACAGTATGCCTCTTAATTTCCCTTGCATCATCACTCTTCATAAGTGGTCTGATTTCTTGACTGAGGTAGATTTTCATGATCTACAGGCAGTCAAACAAATGGTTTTCAGAAATTGTCAAATTTGCACTTGTTCTGACTCAGGATGATGGCACTAGGTGTAAAAGATCCTAAGCAAAATTTTCAAAATAAGCATTTACCCAAGCAATTTTTGCAAAAGATCCTAAGCTATTGCTAAAAGGTACATGAATAGCAACAATTTTGGGAGCTTTAATGATGGTGAACAAAAATAAGTGTATTTTTCGTTTTTCAAAATCTATGGAGTAGCAAAAATCAGGTTTTAGGAGTTTTGGGGGTGTAGTTGCAATTTTGCCCCATTTACTATATGTTTCGTCTTTCATTTCTTGCTGCTTACTATGCAAATAGCTCGTATAAATGCAACAAATAAATCTCAGACATTATATTGTTTTTGCCTATTTTTAAGATGAGCGAGCTCAAGAAGCTAGTTGAAGAAGGTAAAATCAAGTACATTGGTCTCTCTGAGGTCTCTGCCTCGACAATCAGAAGGGCACATGCTGTTCATCCGTTAACAGCTATCCAGTTGGAGTGGTCATTATGGACGCAGGACTCGGAAGCAGAGATAATTCCCACATGCAGGTATTAAATTAGCGTCTCCAATTAACTTATTATATGAATGATTGTGAAAAATATAACTCTCTGGTTAGCTTGCTTTTCATCTGTTTTCATCAGGGAACTTGGTATTGGTATTGTTGCATACAGTCCCCTCGGGCAAGGTTTTTTTTCTTTGGGTTCAAAACTTGCTGAGAACTTCTCCCAGAGTGACGCTAGACAGGTTTATTCCTGACACTATGCAAATCATAGGGTAATGTCTACCGAGATGTGCAAATATTTAGCAACATTCTGCCAATACATCCATGATGTTCAAAATATAGTCCTTCTCTTCGAGTGGAAGTAATGTAGGAGGAAATCGCCCAAACAAATAAATACATTTGGATCAAAACTTTTGTCTAGTTTGCTGACTTTAAATATCTACCCTAAATATCCTCCTTTTATGTGATAGAACTAATATGCTTTCTTTGTCTCATCCTCTTCATAGAAGGCCTGTAAGTTTCTTAATATGTTGAAATTGTATATCCCTCTGCAATTTTTGTGATGTAGTTATAACTGGCTTTACCAGATGACTCTTTAGATGATCCACCAAATGTATTTAGTGTTACAGTGCATAGATTATTAAAGCCAAAAAGCCGAATTGCTCCCACGTAGGTTTAGCGAGAACAAATTTGGTTTATAAAATTATGGACTACATAGAATCTCAGATTTTGTCAATGGATTGGTTAGGTCCTTAAAGTTTGCCAATGCTCCAAATAAATCCCTGTCTCATCAAAAGGCACAAATTGCTACAAAGTCTAATGGTACTCTTCAAAACGGTTAAGTTGTTCCTCAAGAAAAATCAGTGGAACTGCCATGTGATGTAAGATATAACTTGATGGAGTTTATGAATGTCCTCAGATTTAGTCCCAGTGTATGTTTTTGGTGATTTTAAGATCTTATTTGGTCTAAAGTTTGGGAATCAAAGTAGTTTTCGTGAAAAGTACAGAGGTTCATTTTGATTTTTGGCCTTTCTTTAATGATGAGCATTTTAGTAACTACCAACTTATTTGTGATTCGCTTGGCAATTTTTGAGGCCACACTCTTAATATCATGAGTAGCCATGGGACACATAATTCTTTTGTAAATGAAAAATTCTCGGCATCTAAACTCTTTATTACTTCTAATCAAGTCCTTATTATATCCCCTTGCAATTTATGGCTGCAAGCTTTTCAGAATTTTAGCAGTCTCTATTAGAGCACTAGTGGATCTTTGTCTACATTGGTTATGATTGCGGTGGGGACTTAATGTGTGAGCATATTGAATTTCAGCATCATCCAAGGTTCCAGAAGGAGAATCTGGAGCACAATGCAAAGTTATTTCAGCATAACAAAGAGATAGCAACAAGAAAAGGATGTACCCCTTCACAATTAGCTCTTGCCTGGGTCCATCACCAAGGAGGTGATGTGTGTCCCATGCCTGGGGCAACAAAGATCGAGAACTTTAACCAGAACATTGGATCCCTGTCCGTTAAACTCACCCCAGAAGAAATGGCTGAGCTTGAATCCATTGCTTCAGCAGGCGCTGTGAAAGGAGACAGGTGTGCAGACCCCTCTACAGCATGGCAGAACTCAGATACACCACCTCTTTCTTCATGGAAAGCCGCCTGATTACTTGCGCTTGTCCAACTGATGTTTGCTGCACTAGTCATGTGTTGAGTGGTTTCCATAGAGTATTTTACATTATGTGGGAAATAGTCGAGTAGGTACTGCCTATAACGAATAATGCAGTGGTTTTGGACATTGCGGAAATATCCGTATAAGTTTCAGTTTCACTTGTATGCTGTGACTATATTTTTCGAATTTACCGTAGAAATTTTTGTTTTGGAGCTACTTGGATCCATAAATTTTTCACCTTGTTCAGGTGGCGTTGAAATGTCATTTTGCCAATATAATTTGCAAATATTACAAATATCAACCTGAAACTAGTTGTATATATATTGACATGGTAACGGCGGGAAGAATTCTTTAGTTATATTGGGAACATTGTTTCTTGACAGCAGTTCGCATCTTGTAAGTTGGCTTTCATGTATCGTGGTGTGGCATATATTACTTTAATTACAATATTTAAGAACTAAATCACGCAGAAAAGAGTACTTTAATGGAACCTTTTCTTTTTCTTTTATTTTTTTATTTCAAATTATGCCTATAAGATGCATACAAGATATAGATACAAATTCAAATGATAAACTTAAGAGTCAAAGCTATCAGCTCGCAAGTTAAGTGGTCATTACTAAATTGTTAATGTCTTCTTATGACATGTATGGATAAGCAAGAGCTCTTGCTTGTCAGCTAGAAACTATTCTAGCTGCCAAATTAAATCGGACAGTTTTTGTTTCCAGAAGAAACCGATTTTTAGTCCTTTAGTACTTTGGTTTTTGTTTGGCTTGGAACAGGTTTGAAGTTTTGACCTGATAACTCGATAAGTAGTACCACTAGAGGGAAAAATGCAGAGGAATTTATGTAGTTTTTGCAAAAGAAATTTACATTTGTGAAATAAAGTTACAGTATGCAGCTAATTTAGGGGGGAAATAAAGAAAAATGCGTTAATTAAGTAATATTACATTTTTTCTAAGAATCACGAAAACTTTTATGTTACAAACAATCATATAAATATATGGAATTCAAGAGATTATGAAATATTATTGTAGAATTACAAATTATAAAGGATTCACTAACTTTGTTGGACGAAAAGAATTCAAAAAATCATCGATAAAGTTTACAAAATAAGGATGAATTTCAAAATATAAAGGCTAATTACGAAATGCAAGCAGAATTATGAAAAACAAAAAATCTACCGAGCAACTGAGCAAATTACTAATTTTAAAGGAACTCATCAAGGATCCTAACGGAGGGCGACAAACACATTTTCTGTTTATTCTTGAACGATCGTTTTAGGGAAGATGATGATTTTGTGATTATGAGAATCATGAAAATTCATATTCTGTGTCGATTCTCTTAACAATAGCGCTATTGTTAATTTCTTGCAGAGCCTGATCGTATGAACAAGAAAATGTAGTCGTCCTTGGCTCATGTCAAAGTCCAATTCCCCGAAAATCAAAGAGAAGAGGGGAAAGAATTCTAGAACAAGACTTTATTGAATTTTTATTTATGAATTGAATGGATTCCTATGGCTTTGATGGTGAGCTATTTATAGTTTTGATTCACGGCTGACAAATTTCCAATTTCCTTACTAACCCTAGTAATCCAAGTATTTACTCATTTTCCTATTGAATCTCCAAAATCAAAATAAAGTGGCTCTTTGGCTTGGAACGGATTTGAAATTTGGAACTAATGACTCAACAAGTAGTAGAACTAGATGCTGCAATGTGCAACATGTTGTGAAAATCACAAACAAAAGAATGCTTGTACATGAAACTTTGACTAATACAAAATTTATGATTACCCTAATAAATGTTTGATCAAGAGTCAACTGATCAAAAAGATTAAACCTAACAACTCGAGCATGATTTTATATTTATTGGTTAACAAATACAACGTGATTTCTCCCTAAAAATTAATATTGAAGCCTGTCAGCTCATGTAGACGAAGAAGCAAAGAACAACGATCCTTTTGGGATAAAAGAGGAAGAAACTCATGGTAGTCTTAGCAAGAAGCTTTGGTAAAGGCGGAACTTCAAAGAATTCATTCGTGTTTTCAAGTACAATACTCGAATTTCGGTGACCAAACTGAAGCAATTTCTGTACTCTAACGTTTGACAGTGTGATCTTGAAATCAATTCCAGAAGATCTTATGAATTCTCTTCTACAGTTATTGTGGAACTGAGCTTTTCACCATTCACATCTGAAAATCCTGGACTTGGATCCCGTCCTTCAGATATTGTCTTCCTAACTTTATCGATCCGTTCAAGTACTCCCTCGATAGCTACTTCAAAAGCATCCTCAAAGTCGGTGCGTTTCGATTTGGTCCTAGAATCTGCATAAATGATCCTAGGAATCAACTTGATTACTTCCTCTTTCATAGAAAGAACCGCACTGCTTGGCATCCGGAGCAATGTCTGACTGATGCTAACATTCCCATGTTTTACATCCTTTTTGGGAATGAACACAGAATAGGATGAGAAATTCTTTGGTAGATGCCATAGGTACTGCCTGTAAGCAGATTCAGGATGGAAGAAAACCGGAATGCACCCTGCCAGGATTGAATCAAAGGTTGACCTTCGGGTATATGAATCTCCTGGTGGCTGTAAGCAGAAAACTGAATCCTGAAACGCCTTCATTACTACAACGGGATTTCCACAATCATTTTTTCCAGGACTGCAGTCTAGCAAAAAGCAAGTCTCTTTCGAAGCTTGGCACTGATTGATTAGCTCACTCCGGATTGATTCCATGAAGCCGGGCCTTGGGGCGCCCACAAAAGAGAACAAGTGTTGCCTCTGTAGTCTTCTCATTTTATCCTGCCAATGGATGACCTCGGTATTCCTGGAAGGATGGAAGTATGTTGGGTATGGCACGGCGATGTCATTACGGTAGATGCTTGATTCAATGGTAAGCAATGTCATGTTCTTAGATTGGGGCAGAAGCATAAGATTGTTACCCCAATCAGACACATTATCCCTTATCCTCCTAAAGTCCCAAGCAGTCCTGCCTCCAATCAAGAAATGATCTCTACCCCACATCTTCTTCCATTCGGGTTTCTTTTCAAGCCACTTGACAAGATTATTTGCAAGCGAATCTCTCACAGATATGTTGAATCCCCAGAGATGGCGGCCAATGTCTAGACCAGCATAAAATGGGACAAACACTGCTGATGCTAGTGAGGAGTCATTAGTTAAGCAGTTGTACTGCTTCATTCTGTTCCTAAAAATGATCTCTACTGAGAACTGGTTTGTCGCAAACCAGCTTGTTTTACCTAGGATTGTCCCTGGATCCTTAACCTGAGGACCAAATCCATCATTTTCCAAGGAAGGGCACATATCACACCATTTTATGAGCGATTTGCAATCCTTGATCACATCATCATTGAACCGACTTGGTAGATCATAAACGAATATATATTTGCCTTCACAGGAATCCACCCTCTTTTCTCTGCTTAAATTCCTAGAACCAATCTCACTTCTGTTCACATCCTGAGTAACACTCAATACATTGCTTCTGTAGCCCACAAGATTCGACGGTAGAGAACCGGAACCCGGTGTACTCTCAACTCGAAGAGGTAGAGGTGATATAACTTCAGGGTACTCCCTAAATGGATAAAAGATCCAATTTTTGTTGCCATCAAAAGTAAGATAATAATCTGAACGTAGGAAAAGCAAGCATACAACAAACGAGACGAGGAAGAAGTATATGTATAGATTATGAAACCTTCTTGTGTTGATGAACTTTTCCATATCACTTGATAATTGAAAAAAATGATTTCTCATGAAAGATGGTAATGCAGGGGAGACGGACAATTTTTTTTTTTTTTTTAATTCTTAAATGAATAAAGTTGACTAGTGGTGAATCGATATGATCATACAAGGAAGGAAATGTGGAATATAATTAATTTTGATTTCATGCATTATTTACACAAAACTTCATATTTCATGCATTATTGCGTGTATTTGTATAGCAGGATATCAAAAAGTTTCGATGTTAGTCTTTATCGGTAGCAAATCTGCCTCCCGCATTATAGTTTTTAATTATTTTTTTATAACTTTCCTTAATTAGAAAATTTTGACAGTCACGTATGTTTGGGATTTCAAAGCAAAATTACACAAATTGAGAAAAATTATGCCTTTTCAGCTGGTTATTAAAATTTTGAGGTTGATTTCACAAAAATTAAAACACAATTATGGAATAAATCAAGGGAAAGAGGGCAAATAACCCCCTTAAGTGTGTTAACTCTTTAAACATTTAAAGTATAGTTTTTTATTCCAAAACTTTGATAAATTGATAAACAACTCTCATAAATTTTCATAAATTGAAAATAACTATTTAAACTTTAATTTTGGTGCATAAATATTTCGATAAACTTATTAAAATACATTTTAAAATTTACTAAACTTTGATTATAGTATGATTTTTTTTTTATAAAAAAAGAAAATATCTTTTATATTGTTAATTTATCAAAGTTTAGAAGATGAAAAATCATATTTTGAAAGTTCATGGGGTTAGTCAACACTTTGCTTAAAGTTTAGGGGGTTATTTATAATTTTTTTTAAATCAATGTGACAAAATTTGAACAAATTTATAAATTTTAATGGAGGGTGCACTTTGCAAATTAAACTTATAGAAAATAACTAGTTTGGGGTTGGGGTTGCGGGCGCGTGGACAAACACATTTTCTGTCTATTATTATTTTTTTTTTTACACAACATTATTGCATATTATAACTTAAAAGAGAGAGAAGTCGAACTTAATCCATCGATTGGGAAATCTATAATAAGTATTTTTAGGTTATAATGATGTTAGTTTTCTGTCTATTCTTAAATAAATGAAGTTACCTACTAGTGAAGCCTTTTCCCTGCGGTGCGGAAGGGGAATCTGGAATACAAATAGCTTTCTATTCTATGCATTGTATGGCAGATATTAAGTGAATACACAGAAACTAAGTATGGCAGATATTATAAAGTTTTGGAGCTAATGTTTATTGGTAACTAATTATAAAACCGTGGTATGCACTGATTTAATTCAAAATATATACAGATTGATGAAAATAATAACTTACTTAAAAAGATTATAGTGTAATACATTATCGTTGTATGTTCATAAGTTATTATAGATATGGTATAAATAATTACTATCATTTAATTCTCTAAATATATTTTAAGTATCCATTTTATATGCATGTCAATAGTATCATTTCCATACTTGTATATGAAATGATACACTGCTCTGGAAGAATTAAAAATCCTAAAAAGTGCCTAGAATTGTGCCCCATTTTATAAAGCCCCATAAAGTTGCATTCTTAAAATTATTTTAAAAAATACATTTCTGTTTGATATATACTTAAAAGGAAAAAAATATATTATTAATGATCGATAGGTATTAGTATTGAAATATATAACAATATAATTTTAACCGTATGTCATAAATGTTGAAGCAAAATCACATTATTTGATATAAGTTACAATTTTTTAGTACATTCGATAAGCACAAACACCCTAGAATTATGAAATGAAGCAACGTTAATAAATTCTGAGCAAATTTAAAACTTTTAAGAAAGTGATCATTATTAATGTAAAGTTACAAAAAAAAAAAAAATTAAGAGAAAAATAAGGAGCAATGCATTAATTGAGCAATGTTAAATCTTTCTAAAGGAAATTAAAAGTTGCATGTTATGAAGGATTAAAAAAAAAACATAGAATTTAAGGAAATTTATGGAATAATAAGTACGATTGTGAATTATAAAGAATTTACTTGCTTTCAGATAATTCATATGTAAAAGGTACACATGAATTTCAAGTAGAGTTGTTGTAAATAATAATAATTGACGAAATTGATAATTCTAATGCATATAAGATTCAAATAACAAGATATGGAATATGGAAATGAGGAAGTGAGTTTTATAAAAAGGAAAAAATTTTATCATTCATCTAAAAGTAATGCAAAATAGAGTATAATTAAATATATATACAAGGCTTTCTAATTGCATAACAAAGTAATTAACCCTAACTAATTGTTTACTTAGCTCTAGTTATACATCTACATCACCAATCCAATATTCTATCCATATCAGCAATCCATCATCTTGTCCACATCACCAATCCACTTGTGGACTAGATAACTTAACATCCCCCCTCCCCTTACGTTAGTGCTTCTTGAAGCCCCAACTTGCCTAGCAATAACAATAGCTATACTTCTGGTAAAGACTTTATGCAAAGGTTAGCAAGTTGCTATTAAGATGGAACAAATTGGGTAAAAAGGAACCTAGATGTAATATGATCTCTAATGAAATGGATGTTAATATCTATATGCTTGGTATGTGCATGGTTGTAAGGATTGTTAGCAATAAGTAAGGTAGATTCGTTATCACACTTTCAAGGAATTAGAATATCCACAAAGACTTCCAAATCCCTTAGAATATAGGATGTCCACAAAACTTCTTTACGTTTTGCAGCCAAGCTTTTGAATTTAGCCTCTATAGATGAGGTTGAGATGGTGTTTTGTTTCTTAGTCTTCTAAGATATAAAGGCAAATCCCAACATGATACAATATCCATTGATTGATCTTCTATCTAAGCAATTAGTTACCCAATCAGAATTTGAAAAAGTATGTAAAGCAAGGCTATTCTGTGAAGAATAAAACAAGCTAAAATAGAGAGATCCCTTAAGATACTTCAACAGGTGTAAAGTAGCATGCATATGAGAATCATATGGCCGAGATAAGAAACAACTGAGTGCATGTACTACAAAGATAATGTCAAGTCGAGTGAGATTAATATATGATAATCCACCAACTAGCCTACGGAATGATGAAGCATTAGTTAATAAAGTTCTAGAATCATCAAATTTGAAATTGTTGGGCAGTGGTGTACAGATTGGTTTAGTAGCAATGAGACCAACTTCATTAAGCAAATCAACAATGAATTTTTTTGACTAAGGAAATAACCTTAATTAGTGTAGCATAATTCAATACCAAGAAAGTACTGAGCTAAGCTTAAGTCCTTGATGGTGAATTTAGTGTCGAGTTATTGTTTCAAGGACTGTGTTAGAGAAATACTAGAACCTGTGATTAAAATATCATCAACATATACAAGATAAGCCACAAAATCAGAAGCATTAGCAAATGTGAATAAGGAAGTATCATGAATGGATTGATTATATCCAACAAAAACTAGAAACTTGGAAATTTCAATATTCCATTGTCAAGATGCTTGACGTAAGTCATAAAGGGAGCACTTTAAATGACATACTTGATGAGGATTTGAAGTTAGATACCCTTTAGGAGGAACTATCTAGATTTCCTCATCAAGAAAATTGTGCAAGAATGTATTGTTAACATCAACTTGATGAATAAGCCATGATTTAGCAACAGTAGTAATAATAAGAATTCTCATTGTGTTCAACTTTGCAACTAGTGAGAATGTATCATGAAAATCCTCACCTTTAACCTGAGTAAAACCTTTAGCTATCAATCGTGCTTTATATCACTCAACACTACCATCCGAACGATATTTCACTTTAAAAATCCACTTATCGCCAATAGCTTTTTTATCACTTGGTAATTCAGTAAGTTCCCGTGTCATTAGCTTCTAAAGCATGTAATTCTCTATTCATTGTATCAACCTAATCTTTGGATTTAAATGCTTGAAAGTAACTTTTTTGGCTCCTTAACAACTAACACATTTGCAATGGACATGAAGAAAGTGACTTAATGGTAAACAATGGATACATGATAGGATGTGAAACAGGGGACATAGGTAAAGTGTCTAAAGAAGCAATAGTAGATGTATGGACTAACTATATATAGTTCTTAAGCTAGGTAGGAACTCATTTAACCCTTGATGACCTATGAATGACAAATTGTCCAAAAGTAGTCTCAGCACTATTCTCATTTGGAACATTAGATTCTGATAACAAAGGAGAAGAATGAGATTATGCAAAAGTTAGTGTCTCAAGAGTAAAAGGACTGAACTGTGTATGAAGACTAGAAACTATCAAAGGATCAAAATGTTCTGAATTTATCTTATAAAGTTATATGTTTTCAAAAAAATTGCACATCCCTAAATACAAAAATTTTTTTAGTTGCAATATTATACACTGTATACCCTTTTTGGTAGCTAACATATCCTAGAAATATACAAGCCATACTTCTAAGATCCATCTTATCAGGTTTGGTTGCTAAACAAGCCACATGATAGAGACATCCCATTACTCTAAGCCTATCATAAGATGGTTGTTTATGATAAATCAATTGATAGGGTGTTTTCTAACCTATGACTCTTAGAGGCATGAGATTAATAAGGAATGTTATTGCAAGCACACACTCTCCCCAAAAACTTTTAGGCAAATTAGCATGTAAGTGCAAAGCTTTAGCTGTCTCCAACAAATGCTTATGTTTTTTTTTTTCACTCTTCCATTTTGTTGAGGGGTATAGGGTGTAGTTTTTTAGTGTATGGTACCTTGGTTAGAAAACAATTTTATGCATTGCCTAGAAAAAAATTCCCCACCATTATTAGTTTGAACTGCCTTTGGAACAATTTGAAACCGATTATTTACATAATGGAAAAACTTCTCAAGTATAGAATATACTTGAGACTTTTGTTACATAAAAAAAGTCCAAGTGGCTTGACCAAAATCATCAACTATAGTGAGGAAAAATCTTGCTCCACAAATGGATGTAATATGATATGGACCCCAAACATCAAGATGTAACATTTCAAAAGCAAGTGAAGCATTATTAATTTTGCTATGAGGGAATGGAACACGATGAAACTTAGCTTCTAAATAGGATGAACAATGGAACTGATCACAATTCAAACCTTTACAATTAACAAGATGCCATAAAGAACTAAGAGATATGTGTCTGAGTCTCAGATGTAACAGTTTAACAAAATCTGAGTTGTATTGTTTTAAAACACAAGAAACTAAAGAACATTTTAGTTTAGAAATCAATAAACTAGTTTCAGAACTTAGTACATATAGTCCATTAACTACCTTAGTTGTTGCTATAACAATCTTAGATCTTGGATCTTGAAAGTTACAAGAATCATAATAAAAAATGGCTTGTAAAGCATGTCCGCTAACAAGTTTATGAACTAAAAGTAGACTATAAGCAAAAGGTGGAACAAGAAGGACTTTGGAAATGATTAATGATTAGTTTATCCTTGCTTTGCTAACACAGTTTGCTGTTAAGGTATTGCCATTTGGTAGTTTAACAAGAGTTGGATGAACTAAAGGTATAACATCATGCAATAGCTTTTGAAAAGGAGTTATATGGTTAGACGCTTCTGTATCAACTATCCAAAGAGCCATTGACTTACTATTAGCATTTAAACACAAAGTATTAGGATTTCGTTCCATACATGCATGCATTGTATTTGCTACTGCTAAATCAGTATCATTTCCACTGTTTGTCACCATTTGACATACTTCCTTGCATAATTCACGAATGAACTTCTTGTCAACTGATTTTCCTGTACTGAACTTATCATATGAAAGATCATTAATAGGTGAATCAAGTAATGTGTGCACTGTTAGCTCGAATAGGAATCTTTCCTTTGAAATTAGATTTCCTCCCTTTAAACCAATTGGGATAGCTAAACAATTGAAAACAACTATCAATTGTATGGCCTTTATTCTTACAGTACTTGTAAACCACATCCTTCCTTAATTTCTTCCTCTCAACAATATTCTTTTTGTTGTCAAATGAGAACTTATTTCCTATATCTCCTGATGTGTTAGTTTTAATAGAACTAAACGTAGCAACTTCAAGATCTATACTTAACATCCCTATCACTTGCGTTTGTTTCTTTGCCTGTTGTACAAGGTAAAATGCTTGATTAAGCGATGGCAATGGCTCCATCAATAAAATTTGATTTATTACACTCTCATAGCCTTCCTTGAGTGCCATAAGGAATTGTATTAGCTTGTTATTGGACTTAAACTCAATAACTCTCTCTTTGAAACTGCATATGCAATATTCTAATCTTCTACTTTTACACAAAGGTATCGAATGTATTTCATTCAATTCATCCCAACTACGTTTCAACTTGTTAAAAGACACACTAATAGGCTGATTATTTTGTCTCAAATTCATTATTTCATGCTAAATTTGAAATAGCAGAGGTCCATTACCTGTGCTATATTGTTCCTCAACTTCCGACTACAACTCAATTGCGGATTTGGTATACAAGAAGTTCTGTGCTAACTCAATACTCATGGAATTAAGGAGTTAGCACCTAACCATATAATCTAATCTAATCCATTTTACCAATTCCGGAGTGTTATCTACTGGTCTTATAATCGAGCCATCAACAAATCCTAATTTCATCTTAGCTCTTAAACCTAATTTGATTGACTTAGTCCATGATATATAATTAGAACCATTGAATATCAAGTTTTTGATTGTCATACTTGGATTGTTAGATCGAAACAGGTAGTAGGGATCGTTGATTGCTAATTCCATTTGATTGTTCATCTTCCTAATCTAAAACTGAAATAGCATAGAAAATGAAATCAACTAATAGGACTTGTATCGCAACACCTAGATTTTAGCTTTGATACCATGACGAAATTGATAATTCCGATGTATATAAGATTCGAATAACAAGATATGGAATGTGGAAATGAGGAAGTGAGCTTTATGGAAAGGAAACAATCTTATTATTTATCTAAAAGTGATATAAAACAGAGTAGAATTAAATATATATACAAGGCTTTCTAACTGCACAATAAAGTAACTAACTCTAACTAATTGTATACTTAGCTCTACCTATACATCCACGTCGCTAATCTAGTATTATGTCTATAGCAGCAATCCATTATCTTGTCTACTTCATCAATCCACCTGTAGATTAGACAACTTAACAACAACAACAATAATAGATTAAATGAAGTTGCTAATTTTATAGGATTATCATGTTTGGCAAAAAAAAAAAAAAACGTAAAGGAATATAAGAAGTCTTACAAGTATAAAGTGGGATTAAAATAAATAACTTGAGATTCAATATATATACATATATATATATGGGTTATAAGGTGTTTTCCTCAAAAGGGGTAGTTACCTATATTAGTAGTATCGAGGGCTCTAAACAAAGTTCCTACTTCTAAAGGTGGATATTATGGGTTATAAGGTGTTTTCGTATAGGTATGATGTTTTTGTACTTTGTACCAATCCTAAACCTGTATTTTAAGTATATAGGATACGATTCCGAGGAGCTTAATACTAATCTTGTAAAATTTATATTTTTTTCAATTAAGATGAAACCACTCATGTCAACTACAAACTCTAAACTTTAAGCTCTTTTATAAGATATTTTATTTTCTATAAACGATAATTTTCATTCCGATTGTGGTAGTTTTCATAGGTTTTATTTTATGTCGAAATAATGAAGATAAAACACTTTTATATCACATTTTTTATTCCAAGTTCGAGAGGTTTTATTACAAGTTTTGTATATGAAACAAAAAAAAAAACTTATCATATCATATATAATTTACTCTTTAAATAATGTATAAACTTAAAATTTATGGAAATATAAGAAAAATTTCCGAGTGACACAAGATACCCAATATCCTAGAAGTTTTACATGATTCGGGTTTTAAGGTTATTTAAGAGTACCATAGGGTAAGATGTGATAGAGTCTCCTATCTTGCCCGCCATTTATTTGCTTAATCCTACAAGACAAGACGGTGATAGAGAGAGCTCATCAATAGTTAGTGATAGCTATTTATGGGTGATTTTCATGAATCTTTCTTCATGTAATTTTTAACCATAAAGATTTATTCTGGAATCGCCATAGGATATTTAAAATGAAACTGTATAATAGCTGGTCCACTAGAAATAAAATGGAAATGAAAATTACTTTGTATGAACGTGACGCAAATATGGTAGCACAGAATATTTCTGGCTAGTTCACGAGCTAGGAAATCATCTCTCTTCATATATACACATGAAGGATTTCCTTGTCTATAGAATGATTTATAATTCAGGTAATAAAAACGGTTAATTATAAAAAAATATAGGTGTTTTTATAGTACAAGAAATGCATACGGGATTAGAAAAGAAAGATTGCGGGGACTTTAACCTCTTTCATTATGCTAACCCTTTGATTTTTATTTATTTTACCTGTCACAAATGCATCCCACCCACGTGCTTATTTTTAATAATATGTTACTAAATAAATATATGTTAAGGGTAAAAAAAGAAAATATGTTTTTCATAATTATATATAACATTTGCGCCATTATCATAGATAAAATGTGTGGCTATTTCATACATAATTTTATTCTCAAATGTAAGATACCTTTCCATTTGAGTTGAAGAATGAAACGACAGATCTTATTTTGTCTCTGGATTACTCAAAAAATACATGAACAATCCGTATGTTTAGATTGTGGCAAATGCCTTGTTTCTTGCCTTCGAAAAAATGGGGAACTTCCTTTTCGCCTTAGCAAAATTAGAACACATGCAAGATTTTGACTACTACCTATGAAGTCTACTTAATGCTCATGGGTTATTAGCACAAGAAATTAGGGAAAAACTCACAAGGAGATATTGATATAATAGTTAACTATCGAATACAGGCAATTTAAAATATATATTGAATGTTTCAATAAATTTGCCACCAATAAAGAATCACTTAAAAAAAAAAAAAAAACACTTTGTTGTGATGATGACTATAAGTGGTTGAGAAGGGCCGATTGTAAAAGGCCAGCTATATTTAGCCTTTTGCAGCCATTGTTGCAAATTATTTGTTTTCATTGATAAATTGATGCAATCCAATATTTAACTTGTAGTTGATATTTTATCCAATGATGAAAATATTATAAAATCATAATAAAAGCTACAAGCTGTAGAGAAAATATTCATTAGGTATGATGCATGGTATATTTATTCATGTGATTTGAAATTTTGAATAAAATTCGGATACATATTGTTTATAATTTGATAATAATACATAATGCTTAATAAATCTTTTCTGCAAACTGTAAGCATATCCTGTCGTAGAAAAGGCACGTTTGGAGTTGCATTCGATGAATCTTTTTGGGGGGACGAGTCGTTAGAACCCAACCTGCGCATACATCAAGGTCTACATGATTACTTTGAATGAAAACATAAATATAGGAAAACCATTAAAAAAAATTAATATTTATCTTTGTTTCTATTTCGGTCTTTACCTTTTCATTTTTGTTATTTATGTTCTCGAAGTTTTGGATTGATTCGTGTGTAATTTTTTAAATAAATAAAATATTAAATTATGGAAAAATAAAAATTTTAAAAATAGTGAAAATTAATAAAAAATTGAAAAAAAATTAAAAATTATAACATAATATATATACACTAATATATATACTTGAAAAATAAAGAAAAAATAAAAATGGAAAAGCAAGAAAAAAAAAATAAAATCCAACTACTTAAAGTAACGAGTAACTAACAATAACTAGAGTAGGGTTGTATAACCCCCCTAAAGTGTCCACCAACCACCGCTTACCTTAGGTGGTTGGATTTCAATCACCCAAACTTATATGTCGTGACTTACTTTATAAAATGGGTCATACGACTCTTAGAGTGATTGTATGTGATCACCTGTTACCCAAGAGGAATCACGTGATCTCTCTAAGTGGTGGCCAGCCACCTATGGCCGCCTAATGTGACACCTCGATTTGTAATCAACTAATTAGGATTTAGAGCAATGTCTTAACAACATGAAAATGTAATTGAAAGTAATGAATATATAGGTAGTTTATCTAATATGAACAAAGACTTTAATTATAATTATATCGTGTTCAACTTGATTAAATATCTAACAAATAAATAAACTTGAGATTTGCAACAATATAATGAAAATTAATTAAAGTGTTTTAGTGAATTTAGATTTCAGAAACAGATTAACAAAATATTGATAAGAAAAAAAAAATAAATGTATTAATATTACTTGTTCATTTATGAAGCCGATAACTAGCATAGATAAACCCATAATATAATAACTATTAAATATAGTTTAAAATGCTCTAAAATTTATGTAAAAATAATTTATTAATACAATAATAATGACACTCAGCAGGGACTTTCACAAGTTGGAAGTACATCTTAAAAGGAATCTTTTCATTTATAACTAAGGAAATTGGTACATAAAACTTAACTGGAATGTAATATTAAATAAATAAATGCACATGCCCTTTTGGTAGCAACGTCACCATCTACCTATCTTTATTTGATTGGACCGAGGAATTCATCCAGCTGTAAGAGTAGCTGAGTTACAGCGAGATGGGGGTCAGTAATTTTATTAGATTAATAAATATGAAAAACAAACCCTATAAATACTTTCCACTAGAGGAAGAATTAGCTCCCTCGCTCATACAATACTAACCCTTACTAGAAACGTTTGCATCCTAAATTTTTGTCTCTCTGAAGACGTCCCGGTGGTCTTGTTAAATGCTACCGGAGAAGGAAATTAGAAATTTCACATGGTGAAAATAAAGCCAAAATATCAAATTAACATGTTTTTAACTTTGAAAGTTCAAGGTAAGCAATTTTATCTCTAGTTTGCTATTGTGGATTTTTACTTTCAGTTATTAATTCTGGTACTTTCTTTACAAAATACCTGATTGATAGCATTAAAAAAAAGAAAAAGAAAAAGAAAAGGGGGCTTGAATAGAAAATCAAGAGAATGTTTTTCTTTTTATTGCTCTACATAATTTTTGTTCACACATGTGAAGTGTGGTTTTGTGGTTTTGAAAGGATAAAAGCTGATGTTTAGTTATTTATTTAACGTCATGCCATCATCTAGAATTAAATGTCATGATCGACCAATAGCAAAAAATAAAAATAAAAAAATGATAACAATATGTCTCATGTAAAATGAGATATTTATATGATATTTAGTCGTTTGTGTAGACGATCAACTAATTTATTGAGTTAAAATTTACGATGATAAGAAAAATAAATAAATAAAAATACCACAATGTAAGGATTGGATAATTCTAGTATTGAATTAAAAGACAACATTTATTAATATTCTATAACACTAGTTGTCAAAAAAAAAAAAAAAGGCTATCTAATTAATAGGTACATAAGAGTCCTAAATCTAAGGAGATTATGTCATCTCAAATGCCAAACTTAATATTTAATGTAAATAAGAAAACCTAAATTAGCCTACCAATAGTGTACTAAGAAGGAGATTGAGGCCTATACTAGGTTTTATAATTTTTATATGGACAGATAATTGGATTTGTTGGCAAATTCATATTGGACCTTCAATACACTTGGAAGAAAATGAGTAACCTTAACGACACATGCTATTTAACCAGCTCTCAACAATTAGACCGACTAAACCCTTTAGATTTAACTAGAAAATTGATATGTTTCATTCAAACAATCAAACTGAGCCCTTAAAGAACAAAAAAAAAAAAAAAAAATCCTTCTACTTTTGGAAGTAAGGGAAATATAATTGTTGAGCTTGGAAAATTCACAACGTTCTCCGGATGTACTCCCTCATCCAACGAAAGCTTTGATATGCTCATATGAATGGAGAACCACCCAAAGTTACCAAAAGTCATCGAGGGAGACAATCAATTATTTCGACGGTGAAGTAGAATTAAACCAAAAGAAAAACGAAGGAAAACAACCAATTCAACCAGTGCTTGAAACTTATAGGTTAGTTTTATTTTGTTTCTTGTTTAATCTAGTGATTTTTGGTGAATTTAATTGATGATTATATGTAAAAGGCCACATTCGAATTTAGGGATTTAATTATCAAAGTTAATATAAATTTTTTTTCCTTAATAAAGATTGATATAATCATGATGATCTTCTTGCTAGCCTAGTATGGAGATTTTGTGCCTCCTTAAATGATGCTTATAAGCTAAAACCAAATTAGGATAAGTTGTAAAGTGAATAGAGATAGTTATCCTATGATTTATACATAATTCTATGCACAATATATTGGTTATTGAACTTTGAAATGGATTGGAAATATAACAAGTTTTTATAGTATATAGTCTAAATAGAAGGTAATGTAAGGTCCTAGAAAAAGCTTCGAAGGTGCAAGATAATTCGAAGTTCCTTTAACTTAATAAATAGAGATAGTTTGAGACAAAAGGTGGATCAAAAGCTTTATTGGGTACAATCTCCAAACTAAAGATTCACTCCAATGTTAAGTCAGAAGGTACTGTATGAGAATTCTAAACTAAAATGGACTTAAAGAGTAAGTCAAAAGATGCTCTTAATAAAATCTCTAAAATTAACCTAATTTAGAAGATGGCTCAGAAGGTAACTTAAAGGGTATCTTAAGTGAGTATTCATCTAAAATGCTCAGAAAACTTGAACAATTAGGTATGAATAACTCACCAAATTTGGGTTGACAAATTTAATTCCAAGATTAGTGAGTCAATTATTGTTATTCCGTAATTTATATAAGCATTAAAGATGTCTTTAAAATATAGGGGCTGGAATGAAGAAAAAATCTACACCTTCAATTGGTATGAGCATTGGGTATTCTAGGTAAGTGGGAAAAATACTTCACAACATTTTGGGGTATTATTTTAGAATATCTGGAGATTTTAGTATGTATTGGCTTATGATTGTAGTTAGCTGTTTGTGCGTATGTAACGCTTGTTATTGAGTTTTGATTTGCTATAATGGGAGTTGAGCTCCATATTATAGTTGTTTTGTGAATATTATTATGCTTGAATTGTTTAAACTTGATTAATTACTCTAAAAATGAACTAACTTAAACTCGGCTTAATATCTAACTTGATATGCATCGTAACTCGCTAAGGGTAACAGCTAGGATTATTGGGCCAAACATGGACTCCTTTTGATGAGAATAATTAAAATGGTTTTTTCCCTATTCTTAGCTGAAATAAGTAATAGGAGAGAAGGTTACAGCAAGGTTGCGGGCCATGGATCGAAAGGGGTTACAAGAGGAGGGTATTCTCCATTGCATAAGCCCTAGTTTAGTTTTGATTTACGAGTGTACGACGTCAAACTCCTTAACCTAGATTAGAGCGGACGTAATTTCTCTGATCTCACAATGGATTGGATAACGTTATGTGATAGCATTTGCTTGTAAATATATTACATTTAACTAACTTAGTTTAAAACCCTGCTTATGATGTGCTGAATGTATACTTCTGTCTCTGCCCCACTTACTAAGCAAATTGTCGCTCATTTTCTTATAGTTTGTTTATAGATTCAGAGTGGAACTATAAGTACCGTACCAAAAACCATAACTTTAGCAAACAAGATTGAGGAGTGAGGATCATGAAGAATTTGGCTAAATTTTGTTCTAATTATTAACTTTTTCCTAATTATTGAGAAAACTACTTGAGTCTTCTTAGGAGCTCGCTAGTTTTCAATTTTTTGATCTGTATATTGAATAACGTGTATCTATGGGATTTATGAACACTCTTCTAAAAAATCAAACTACAAGTTTGCTTTATTAGTTATTTCCAAAAATTATTTCATAGGTTTATATCAAGCAGGTATCGAATTAGATGCTTCAAAATAGTAGAGTCGAGTATGTTTGGTGTGAACTAGGTTTATGATTGCAGTTGTAAAGTCGATTTCTATTTTAGGATGGTTAACATGGCGGGAGTGTTACGATTTCACTTTTTCATGATACCTAAGCCTAAAATAAAAGGAAAGAGTACAACTGCAATCATAAACCTAGTTCANTGGTTAACATGGCGGGAGTGTTACGATTTCACTTTTTCATGATACCTAAGCCTAAAATAAAAGGAAAGAGGAGGGGGGGGGAGGGGGGGTTGGGGGCAGGGTGGTAGTTGTTGGGGGATCAACCCAATTAAGTTTTTTTTTTTTTAAGCTTTAAGAGTTCATGGTGGTTGCCTACTACTTGAAGGAGGTTATGTGACCCCTTTCTCGTAAAGGGTAGCCACCCACTATTGCCACTAGGTTATTACTCACTTGGTTTTTTGGCTATTTTCTGGCCATCCCCTTGTCTTGGAGTGCCCAGATTTTATCTTTTTATTTTTATTTTTGTTATTTTTGTTAATTTATTTCAAAATAAAAATTAATATATACTTGTATATAAGTATATATTACTAACTAATATATATTATTTTTCAGATTTTCATTTTTATTTTTTGATTATTTTATTGTATTTCATAGTATTTTTATGAATTTTACTTATATAATATATATTATTAGTTTATTTAATTAAATTAATTATTTAAATGAATCAAATTTTGTCACGTGTCTATACTAATAACAAAACTAACGAAAGGACTTCTTTGTAAATTTTTGTAAACGTTAAGGGTTGAAATTAAAAGATAAAAGATAAATATTGGGGACTGTTTTATACTTTTCCTTAAATGTATAATGGAAACAATGAAAAATATACTTACATGTAGGCCCTTTGTTTCCCTACTGGCCCAACTACTTATGTTGTCCTAATGACAACAAGTTTACTTGACCTATACAATTTTAATAAAATTTTGCAAATTGCATTATTGTACAAAGAATTAGGAATCATTAAGGAAATTTAAAACAAACATTTTTGTTGATGTAAACACAAGAAAAATGGAATCATATATTTTTGGGGGAATTGTAAATGATCCTTTTAAATTTTAATTTAAATGTAGATTGATTCCCTGAACTTTTAATATATGTTTTAAAACCCTCTAAATTTCGATAAATTAATAGCATGAAGGATATTTGCTTTTTTAGTTAAAAAAAGTTATATTACAATCAAAATTTAGAGGTCTTAAAACACATTTTGATAAGTTCAGAGCGTGCTTCCATACTAAAATCAAAGCTTAGAAGGGTTATTTTCTATCTATGTAGGTTATTTGTCAATTTAGCAAAATTTATGGAATTTTGAAGTATACTTTTAAAGTTTAAGAAATCATTCCGTACCTAAATCAAAATTTAAATATATTATTAGCATTTTCCCTTATATTATTTTCTTAAAGATACATGAAGCATAAAGTGTTTGGTATGTAGGTCTATAGAAGTATTTCTTTATTGCTTGTTTAACGTCTTTAGAAAAATAAATTTACAAAAAGGAAAAATAGTAATATATGATGCATCAAATATATAAATAAATCATCGATGTTATTTAAGATTCTTCATTAGTATAGAAAGTCACATAACTCTATCTATTCCTTTGATCTCTACCCTGGATGATATAAACCTTAGCTATTAATAATGGTTTTCCAATATAATGAATCAGGTTTTAATCTTCCCTTTCATAATTGTTGCAATGATTTGCTAAAAGGGGAAAAAAACCTTAGGGCTACCTTTCCTTCACCTTTTACAAAAAAATAAGAGACTTGTACATCACAGAATATGAAATCCTTAGTAAAGTTAGTAGTTATTAGTGGTATGTTATGGATCTCGATTAAAGTAATGAAACATCATAGAACATGATTATATATGGCTGGTTTACTTTATCAAAGAGATTAAGAGAAGAATGAAATTACTATGATTGAGAAATAAAATACAAAACTGCAATAGGTTTCAAAAGAATAGTATGTTGCTCAGTTGTTTGTTATTGGATTACTAGTACTTCACATAATTAATCAAGGAATAATTACCCCTTGTGTGGTTATGTAATAATAAAACATAATAACTCAACTCCAAATTAACAAAAATTGATGGAATCACCAAGGCCATTGTAGTCCAGTAGCATCGTCACTGGTCTCCCATTGGGATATATTAGGGTTTGAATCCTCTCTCCCCATAGTTGCACAAAAATTTAAAAAAAAAAAAGGACCAATGGAACAAAACCACAACATTCACATTAAAAAAGGAAAAGAAAAAAAAAATCAAAAACTCTAATCCAACATAACAAGTCATAGAGAGAAGAACCTAACTCCAAAATCAAAACCCTAATACCTAAATTGACACTTGAAATCAAATAAACTTGAATAACCCAACAATTGAATACCTAACTTTGATGAAGATTATGCAGCAAGAGGGACAACCTAAGGAACTCTAGTTGAAGGCCCCTTTAAAATCTTACAGAAAGTCAATGACAATGCCTATAAGCTGGAGTTACCAAAAGATCATGGGGTTTTCGAAACTTTTAACATTATTAACCTCAGTCCCTATCACCCTGATAGAGAATTGGACAAAGACTAGCCGAATTTGATCCCAAATCCAAATAAACCAGGAGGGAATGATTGGAATCAAGTTATCGGACCCTTAACTCGCAGTCAAGCCTAAGGCTTCGAAGTTTTGATGCAGTGAATTCTCCTACTCTAACTGACTCCTATTGAGGCTGAATTGATAATTATTGCCGACTAACTCCTAATGCCAAGTCGAGTGACTTCCTGTCTCTCAGAAGTCATGTGCCGAATGAACGATTACTTTGTAGGTAAACCAGCCCTTTTATTCATTCCTACCTGATATGTTGAGCCAACCCATAGTTTGATAATAATGTTGTCGTAAGGCTGAGAGAACCTGTGTAAAACCTTAGCCACTCCTCAGATGAGTCTGCCCTTGCTTGGCACCCTTACTCAACCACCTACCTTAATAGTATCAATTTTTCTATATCTTGTAAGGGCCTCGCCAATACATTGTTGCCACATATCTAAGCCTATGTAGAGGATCTATTATGTTCAATTATCGCTTTTTTTGTTAATATCCATTTTTATACTTCTATATTCCCTGTATATTACTTTTTTTGGGCAATACCTTTCTTGTCTTTTCCATTTTTAGGCAAATTGTCTTAATTTCTCAGTTATAAATACCCACTGTATATGTAGTTGTAGACAGTTAATTTATCATCATCAATATACTGGATATTTTTCCTCTTATGGACATAGCTCTCATTAGGTTGTTTACTCACGCTTCACTTTTATTTTAACATTTAAGTAATGTTAAGTGGTGAGTAACCTTATTGGACTAACTCGTGTATCATATCGAGTTATGCCATGAGTCCTTAGAAGTTCTATTGGTGCATCATATCCTCTGGAGCTATTTATGAGTTTGCTTACTCTTTTCTTACATTTTCTATTCTCTCGCTCGAATTCTATTATTTGTTTCGAGTTTTTGGTAAGCTTGGACCCATCCTTACGATCGACCTTGTCTATTCTTAGCTACGATCCGCACTAGTAGGTATTGAATGATGATAAATGATATAGATATATCACATAGTTAATATTATTCACAACATTAATATACATATATATATATATTTATATATAGGTATGTCATTAATCAAAAATAGGTTAAAATGATTAGGCAACTATATTCCTTTTAAATTAGATAAGGAACCAAGCAAAATTATTATCAATTAATGAATTAATCATTTAGATGGATATAGCTGGGAGTCTACCTTGCCATAATTTGTTTCAAAATTGTTGATGACTAATTTTGGATGTGAGCCTTTGGGCCTAAGACAATCGAGGCTCAATAGCTCAATACAGTTAAGCCTAGTGTCTTGAGAACGAATACCTCGTCCACTTGACCTCATAGTTGAATGATGAGGTGCTTGGCGCCTAACCTGAGCTTAATGTTGAAGGGGCATGTGCTTAGGGCATGTAGCACCTATAATTCATTGAATGAGAAAGTACAAGTGCAAGGTTTGGTGTAATCATGTTGTTTGTCCCCTAAAAGTGCTAGAAGATCGCACCAACCCCACATTATAGGATTTGCCTAAGGATGTACTAGATACATACTATCAACTAATCAAGACTCAACATCCTTACCTATAATTACTCAAGCCCTCTTCAATAAGAGATATATACATATACCCATACACTCACATAAGTTTGAATATATACAATACTCATATTCTTTATCGCATGTGATTGAATAAAGTATCCAAGTAACCACACCATAGTAAACTCAGGTACTCATTTAGTCATGTGTTTTTGTTGCAAGTCATTTGCAGCTTATTATTGTCACGCCCCGAAGCGGCAGAGTCGTAATAGCCCCGCTATGTAAACTATCCTAAAATAGAAGTTGGCCTTACAACCGCTGTCTTAGACCTGATCTACACAAGGCGTCCACAACTAACCCGCTTTGAAGTAGACAATTTGTAATTTAAACAAATCATTTACTTATAAAAGTGAGGAATTATATTTATATGTTATAATTTAGTTATTGCAGTTAAAGTTTACAATATTTCTCTATAGTATTTTTCTAAATTATTACATCATTCGGAAATGAAAAATAATTCTAAAATAAAAACTTAGACCTTAAAAATATGTGTTTATTCTTCAACATTTTTCCTCACTCCCCAGGATCCAGCAGTTGCTAGCTTCAGAGTAGTTGTTTGCCGCTTCTTAGCCAGCACCTACACGACGTCTATAGGGATGTGAGTAACTACAGCTCAATAAGTAGGGACGGAGGACTTAAAACTATACCAGAAACACAACAAGGTTTTTAACCACTTATTAGATGTAATGCATGTGTAAGCAAATGCCATCGCACGACGTTGTCCGGCCCGTCGTGAGATTAGAGAAATTGCGCCCACTCTAATCCAGGTTGAGGAGTTGCCGTTAATGCAATAGCTCACGACCAAACCCAGGCTTGTGTAATGGAGACCTTACTCCTCCTGCGACTACCTTTGAACCACTGCCTTCACCCTCGCTGCGACCTCCTCTCCTGTCATTTAGTTCGACTGAGGATGAAGAAGGGACCATTTTGCAATCCTGCGTTATCCCTTCCGAAGGGGTCGGTATTTGGCCGGAGAGTCCTAAGTCCCCTAATGGGTTGCTATGCATGTTCGATTATGATTACTGGTCGTATATTTGATTAAGTCCAGTTTAGGGTGATCAATCATTGCATACAATTCATATAATATGTGCCAGAGCAACAAACAGAATCATAACATCACCCATAATCAAGCACATGCACACATTCAACTATCTAATAAGCACAACCAAGCATAATCTTAAGCCTCCAAAATACAGCATCGTATTAATCCCAACTTACCTCGACTCCTCGCTTACTCACTCGAGGTCCAATTTGCTCAGGCCATCGCCGATCATCCCTATAACACAAACGTGGTTTTAGCTTTTCATATAACTATTATAGGTTCGTTTTATTCTATAATGTTTATTGTTAGGTTTTGTTTAAGGTTTAATATGCCTAATTATCTAGGTATTAAGTCTTTTACAATTATTCTAAGTTTGGGGTTAGGTTCAGGTTTGGTTTTTGCATCGATTTCTAAATTAGGTTTTAGTTCGATTTCTAGTTAATGTTTTAGATTCCAACCCTATAAATTCGTTTCAACCCATAATGTGAAATCAATCACATTACTTTCTAATCTCCTAAATACCATCGTTACCCCTAGTCAGTATTTATTTTACTCGGTACACCTAAATCCATATTAGTGTACCGAATTCACTATTAATGTGAGAAATTTTTATATTTTTCATATAATTACATAAATTCAAGTTTCCTATCAGATTTATTGTACATTTTTATTATTCTCATAATATCAATTTTTATTCTAATATTTTCTATTTAGTATATTTCCAAAAATTACATATTATGCATTATTGCCTATTATGTACATAATGCACTTCTAATATTCCTATTACTTTAATTACCATCCCTAAACATCAATTATTATTTCAAAATGTCTAAATCCATCCTAAATCAGATTTTACTCCAAATTTCCCTAATTTACAAAATTAACTATTTTTCCTATTATTCATTTACTACATAATTAACCTAATAGTTACATATAACATCCTAAATGCTACAAGTATCATACTCCATCAGATTTCCACATCCTAAAACATCTACTTATTCACTAAGTCAGTAATTAATCATTTAATTACATAATTAACCCTAAATTACCCATTTTATGCCTCATTTTAGGGCCTAAAAATTATCTAAAAATTTCAAAAATTAATTTTTAGAAACGGGCTTCATAGCATTGTTCTATATCATCTAAGTAATCTACACAAAAATTTTGGGCTTGAAACTACACTCCTAAGGTCATTTATTTCTAAACTGAAATGTGCTCGGTTTTGCACAATTTCTTAGGGACCATATATTACGGGGCATGTTTTCATCAAAATAATATTTTTCCTACAAAATACATACAAAAATATCCCAGAATAACAAAATTCATAATTTTATAGTCATATTTACTATTTTTACAAAATTACACAAGAATTGGGTTGGAAATTGGACTCACCGGTTTGGGTAGCTCCGACCACCGCGGGCCGTCGTGGCCTTGTTGGCCGGCCTAGGCACTGCCACCACCGTGTGGTGGTGGTAGCCGTCCACTTCCAGCTGCTCGTCTGGTGGGGGTCTCTTTTAAAAACTCTAATTGCACAGTTTTTCTTATTTTTTTTCTAACTCAAATTTTTCTCTCAATTTTTGTCTCTCTCTATTTTTTTCACTTTCCAAACTGCCCAAATGAGCTCTGTAATTTTTTTTGCTATTTATAGAGCTTTAGTGTAATTATTGTGCATTAAATTGGACAAGACAATTGCCTTATCCCTTGATTTTTGGCTTTTATGTTGTCTTAATTTAATTGATCGAATTTTTTCTTTTTTTTCCCAGCTGCCACGACCCAATTCTGGATGATTCATGATTTTTCTTGATTTTTCCTTAATTAATTATGAATTTTCTTTAAGCATTTAGTATTATTTTAGCACATTTCGCGTATTTTAAGTAATTATGCGTATTTATACTTACATGTAAATCATATATAGTATAAATAAATATTCTTAAATATTATTTAGGTCATTCTATTATTTTTTGTATACATATAATCTATCTCTAGTAATTTGTTAGTTATTAGATTATATTTTTTTGCCTTTTCGGTAATTAGCAATTATTATGCTTAAAATTTGAAAATTTTATAGTCTCCTATTTTATTACTTATTTTCTTAAATTCACGTTTACGGAGTCATTTTTACTAATATTTCTCTAAATAGTTTATAATTTGGGTTTGATCGAATCCTTTAACCGATCGCCCTAAACCTTGGGTTCTAAGTTCAATCCTACGGTTACTTGGCTTAACTTTGGGGCTTACAATTATCTAGCTAAATGAAAAACACAAGTTAACATTTGGTACCCATCATGTAATTGGCATATTAAAACCAATCACAAACATCCTTTAAATACACTTAAAACCTTCTTTACACACTTAAGCACCACTTTCAACTTTCACCAACAACCTTAGAGTGGCTATAAATACTTGGAGTTCTAAGTCTAAAAACACAATCGATGACCCTTAACCTTTAAAGACTTCTAACAACAATAACCTACAATAGCTCCCCTTCCCCCACAAGGGACCTATCAACTACCCTACCTCTAAACCCTTAAGGTCATAAGGTGATGACGATTGTCTTGCTAGGATGGAGCACCTCATGTAATAAATATTTAATGAAATTTGGTGCATCAATATGTATATAGACACTCTCAAAAGAGATAGGCCATAGGTTATCGCGCTAGTTGTAATCACTTTAGATGTAAAGGAGGAGAAGACTATGACTTTGTTAAGTCACCGCCACCATATCTAAGAGACAACACCTAATACCCCAATGGCTTACCTACCATGTAACCATGGGAATAGTTGTCCTTTTACTTGAGAAATCTAAGAGGAGACCTACCTCTACATGCATGCATTCCTATTAGATAAATAGTAATAAAAGGTGGGGTGGTGGTGCGGGGAGAACTTAAAATGAAATAAAAAATCATATGAAATAAATAAATTACTCAGTATGCATCAATAGCAAGTATCTTCGGCTTCCTTGTAAAAAAGTTATTTAATTAATGAAAGAGAAAGATGAAAAGTATAATGCCTAGCTAATATTGTGTGCTTAAAATTCCTCCTACAATGCTACTTAATTCATTAACTAATATAAATTTTCCATTTCTTATCCAAAAAATTTAAGATTGCATTTGATATTGTCAATGAAGTATTGAAATAGTGTTAGTATCTAATTAACGATGATGATTAGTGGCAATAAATCATAAGATATATCACAAAGTTAATATTACTCATAGTATTAAAAAAAGAAAAAGAAATAGGAATGTCATTAATCTCAAATAGGTTAAAATGATTAGGTATTGCTTTTAAATTTAATAGAGAACCAAGTAAAATTATTATCAATTATTGGATCAATTCTTAGATGGCTAAGCTAAAAGTCCATCTTGTTACCATTTGTTTCAAAACCAATCATAAAACTAAATTTCATATTATATAACCTAATGGTTCATTTGAACATTGTTTTATGTTAAAAAATATCCTTGAAAATGACTCTTTTTACATCGACAACTAATGCATGAATCTCGATATTTACATGTACAAAATTGAAGCTTAAATAGGAAGATTACATGCATAAACTTCATCCATTTTTGAGTTTTATACCTCTTTATAAGCTTAGACATTTGTCAATCATATAAAAGTCAAAGGTTTTAAGTCTCTATGAAAATAATTTGAAAAAAGGGTTTGAATCTCACATTGTTGCTTCTTAAGGCTATTATATAGCATAAGTTATACTGAATCGATGCATGGTTTCACAAGGTCATTCATATGTTTGAGAATAGCTGATTATACTATAGCCATACCCTACCTTTGAATAATAACTTTACAATTAAAAATTATGATAATACTATAGTATGTAAATAAAAAAAAAATCAAAGGACAACAAAAACTAAATTCATCATATTAAAATTAAATCAAGCTCGAGGTTCATTTAAACTAACCTTAATGTAGCTCTAAATGTATGGGATAAATAAATTAGGTTCTCAAGTTGAAATATTAATACATTTTAGGGGTAGCCTCAAAGTTGATGGCTAGACTTGGATTTCGAATATCCAACATTTCGATCCTTATGTGATAGTGTATTGGAGAAAGCTTAATTCTTAACCAAAAGGAATATAACACTAAGGTTTTACATGTATTCTAATAATTATATTTCCAAAAATATTTTGTTTATTCTTTTTATTTCTTTTATGAAAAAGTGAGTAATATGAAATATAAGTTTTGTTTTAGGTAAATAAGAAACTTTCATCAAAAGAAGGAAAAACAAAGCTCTCCCAAACTAGCTATGAGGTCGAACCCATTCATTATTTGCTTTTAGAGAGCACATATGGATGTGGAGGTGAACATAGGCGCTACCCATTTCTTTAGTGTTGTAAAATTCCACAAGGTCACAATAGAGTCCATTAATCAAACTATAGAGAAATGAAGAGATCATTTCCTACTTTTCATTTGGGGAAAAAAAAAAGAGTGAATTAAGGGTTATAACTTGAGTAATTTCCTTTAGTTCCATGAGTAAATAGAAGAGCATTTTAGGGTACAAAAGTTACTATCTTTCAAAAAAACTTAAATGAATTCATTTAACTTGCAATCCAAACAACTCATTCTTACATATGTGCCATATATGTTTCAAGTAAATCTCCCTTTTCTAAATTTTAAGATAAAGTATCCCTATTTCACCCTTAGTTATAGGAATATATCCAATGTACCTTAGCCTTTGTATAAATATTAGGCTGTACACTCTACAAAAAATTCCTCATAAGTTGCTCGATACAATTAATAACTTTTGTGGGAAGATGGAGATAGAAACTTAATATACTTGCATGAAAAAGATGATTTATTTGATGAGTTGTATTCTATCTCCATAAGAAAGAAATGTACCTATCTAAGAGGGTTTATGACCTTATATTTTCTCCATTAGAGCATTACAATCTTACTTAAATTTGGTAAAGATAGAAGGAACACCAAGGTACTTATCCTCTTGAATACTCCATGTAAAATAATGAATGCTTGATGGAATGTTGTATAATACATAAAAAAATCTTACTTTTGCTACAATTTCTAAGATCACTTGCTTCATAAGAGGAATAACGAACATACATAAAGTCATTTGCAAAACATAAGTGAATGATTTTGTCCTTTCACATCTCCAATTGCATAATAAGCTAAGAGAAGAAGCTAATATCCTCGACAAACGAGATAAGACTTCCATAGCTAAGACAAAGGAGACACAAAATGAGATTGCCTTGCTATGCCTTTTGCATTAGAGAAATGACCAACCTATTCTCTATTGATGTAAATAGAAAATTTTTTCATTGAGTAGAATTGTGAAAGCAATCTACAATAGTAGATTGAAACAAGTTTCATAACTTATTGTAAGATTTATTGATGGTAGTTTTTAGACATGGGCCAATCTTGTTGGCCCTATAATTAGACTTTGTGATCTAAGAGTCCACAACCCTAGGAGGGTCTAAGCTAATTAACTTAAGCCCAAATCCAAGTGATTTCACTCAGGGTACATAACATAGGGCAATGTAGTTATGGAACCTAGTGAGTTAGCCAAGCCAATAATTGCAGAGCCTAGGCCATCTCCCATGGCCCATGTTTTGATCTCCTTAGAACGTCCGACAACCTTCTCTAAATTGACTCCCAAAAGATCTCACCTAGACTCTTATAAAACTCTCCAAGGGTTTGTTTGCACAACATTCACATTGCATCTAATACAATGTGACTTCCACTAGCTCGCCTTCTGGAAAAATCCATATGGCCTCAACGGTATGGTGCCATTAAGCATCAATTGAAAAGAGATAGACGCATAGTTTGAAGTAATCATTTCTAATTACATTTATAAGATCTTACTAACCTCGAGCCCTGAGACTTAGAGTCATGCACCATAAGTTAAGCCAGCTAAGAGCATCACATATAAATAGCTGGTTCTTCTCCCATTTAAGCGGATGATAAACGACAAACAATATTCTACATACATATGTTTTGTACTCACCGATAAGATAGCACTTTATTGTCCCCCTATCTCTCCTCTAAGTCTTCCTTTTATTGGTATATACTTAATTGCAAGTATCACTGACTTGAGCATCAGAGTAGACCTACTAGATAACCCTTGGCTGCTTTGCTTACTCTTTGTATATTTTACATATCAACACAAGAAACTTAGAGTTTCCTTGGTCCAAGCCCATCCAACTTTAGAGACCCGCTAAGACTTTATTGGTGAAAAACTAACAACGATATGATCTAAAAAGTCCAAATTGAGAGTGTTATTAGCATTTGTGATATTGACTTTAAGGGCATATCTTGGGACACCATGGTTTGAATGATACCTATGTATAAGTTTTGAGGCAACAAAAATATTATATGAGACCTTTCATCTTGGTATAAAAGCAGATTGCTCTTTACCAATGAGAGTAAGGATGGTTTTCTTCATTTGATAAGTAATTAGATTTGGAATAACTTTACAAATTACATTGCAACATGAAATTAATTAACGTTCTTAAATGGGTTAGATATTTTATGAATAGAAGAAATTATGGTACTGTTTACCTCTTTATTGTTAGCTAGAGAAAAGCAATGTCCTTAATTTCCTCATTGATAAAAGGAAAAATAGTAAATTTAACTTAACTTTCATTTACTTCTAGTTTGCAAGTCTTTTAAGATTGGTAACTTAGGAAGGAGTAGGCCCTACATAATGGGCAAGTAAAGTAACTAGATGCCTCTTATTGAACCTTTACATCAATAGAGGTAATAGAACATCCTCTTGATATAAAGCATGTATGGCATTTCTATTGTTGTGTTGGATGACTTAATTTGTGAAAAAGGAAGTACTTCTATTACCTAATTTGAGTCACTTAACTCTATAGTTTTCACTTAAAGAAACTTTCCTTAGCTTCAAAAAGGAGATAATACTCCTTAAAGGTGACTTGCTCCTCATCTAATCAAGAGGAATCATTTACTATATTTATAGTTTAAATAGTATGCAAATGGTCCTTAGTACCTCTACTTTGGAGGAAATATTAGAGAATTTTTTTTTATTTAAGCCACAAATTTCATTTTTTAAGAGCTTGAGCTTAGAGACAACCGTGAGCAAGTTAGAACTGAAACGAGGTCTCTTTTATATTTTTAAAAATAAGGGTAAGAAATCATCAAAATTTGTCTAAAAATATAGAAAAAAAGTTTAAAGGGAACGTTCCTTTACCTTTAAGGAAAATTAAGAGAACAATAACCACAAAGTAATCTAAAATAAGAATGGCTACAAATTTCCCACTCGTGCTTGGAAATTTTAGAATCTAATCTTGATCTACTAGAATATGATAAAATTTACAAGACAACGTTGTCCCTTTGCTTATTTGACTTGGGTAAAAATCTCCTATAAATGCAAATAATCTAATGTTGCTTAATCTAAGTAGACATTAAATCTTTAATAGCTCTCAAAGTATTAGTGTTGCCTCCCAATTTTTCAAAAGTTGATTTTGTGATATTAAAATCACCAAAGGCAACCCTAGAACGATTCGACAACAAAGAAGCTATATCAACAAGTACCCTCTATAAAAGTTTCCTACCAACATTAGAATTTCAAACATGAATGAATATATTGTAGAATTCCACATTCATATTGCTATTAGTATGAATATAATGGATAAGCTGGCAATGCTCCTCTAACACTTGTACATAGGGATGACAATTTGTATCATAGTGTATCCTATTTTTGTGTTTGAAAAACCCAAACCTGTAAAATAATTTGTTTATTAATTATATATGAAAACCTAAACCTGTGACTTAATATGTCTTGTGTCCAAGTTGAACTTGTTTAGATCAGAGCTAATAATTTATGTTATCATATTGTATTTTGTTTATTTTATATTTGATACTGTTTATCGATTAAAAAGTTATAATTAAATTTATAAAATATTTATAAATACAAAAGAAAAGAACGATAATAGTATTTAAGTTTTATAAAGATAAATGATATTGTATCCTCATACTTAATAAAAAATTATAACTCAAATAAAAGATTTAGTAAAGTAAAATCTTATCAAATATAGAAAATTTGAAAATTTAAGTTATATAACATTACTAAATTAAGTGGAACCGTGGATTGAATGGATAAAATATTACTATTAGTGTTAATTTTTAAATTTATCAAGTTGTTTCTTAGATTTTCAAATGAAATAGTAGAAGCATTTACACAGAAGTTTGTAATTTTTTGTCTATTTAAACTACAATGCAGCAATAAGAGCATATAACATTATTAAATTTGAGTTACATAGTGTCATTAAATTAAGTAGAATTATGACTTAAATGGATATTAGTATTATTACTAATATTAATTTTAAAATTTATCGCATTATTTCTTGAATTTTCAAGAGAGATAGTCAAAGAATTTATATATAAGCTCGTAATCTTTTTGCCTATTTAAGCTAAAATACTACAAAAAGAAGATTTAGCTAAAAATATCTTATACCTTCAATTAAGATCTTTGACTTATAAGGAAATAATATGTGCAACAAAATGTAAATACAAAAGAAAATATAGCATGTATTGTATTTCGTATTCAGATTTGGAAGCTTAACTTGAACTTGGATAAGAATTGAACCATGTTTAAATGGGTTTAACCTATTTGTGTCTCATGTTAAATTTTTTCATACATTAATTTGTTTAAATCGTGTTGTGTTGTATTCAAGTTCATCGTATTTGGGTCTCAAATTGTCAATCCTACTTGTATATGCCATATTTTAGCATCTTACATAATCTAAGTATGTTTACTCGCAACATCATTTAAATAAAAAGTCCATATAGGGTTTTAAACTTAGCTTTGTAAGATCCATATTCGATTGGTCTACTTTAATTTCCAAAAACTCTACTAATGAAGTTTCATTTCTAACATAAAGCTTCCTCACAACAATACAATGAAGAAGATCATTACGATCACATATATTCCATGTTGCTAGATTCATCAATATGTGAAAAAAAATTGAAAATGGGGTTTAGCATCATTAAATGTAAATATGCTTTTGTATGAAGAATTTCTTCTTCTTTTCACTACAAAAGCTTTCTCCACTACTGTAGCTTAATCTACTCCTACTTTTTATGTTGCTTTAAACAACTCAAAGTAACTTAAGATGGAGGACTAACCACAAGGTCCCTTTCTATGATAACTTGAGGCTCTTTAGGAGACTTTAGAATAAGCTTAAAGTCTGCAAATCGAGCCACTTGATGAATAATTTCTTGTTTTTAGAAGTGAAAGAGGCTATAGTAACTTTGATAGGAGTAGCCTCATTGACCATTAGGCAACCATAGAAATGCTCTCTAAGGGTAAGAGCGGTTCCTCATTAGGACGTGGCGATAGTTCACATTTAGGGGTGGCCAATTTAGAAAAATGCTAGTTAGTATTCACTTAGGTTTCCAATGGTTAATTATTTATTAAAATGTTTTTCCTTAACTCATTCCTCCTTATGCTTATTATTATCGACTAGTTTGTTGTCAACCCAAGGCAACTATGTCCAAACACCTCATATGATATAGCTAATACCTAAGACACAAGGTATAAATTGCAATTGAAGCACGAATAGCAACAACAAAAGATTTTAGAGAAGGAGGTTCTTTTTTACAAAAGTGTTTTTGGTTTTCCACCTTCTTTAGAGCTTTAGTGACTTGTTCAAGAATTGTATTTCTAAAAGATGATGAATACTCTGCACTTTGATTATGAAGGTATCGAAAGGAAGTTTAGAAAGGTTGGACTGAAGTATTGAGAAGACAAACTTTTAACTTGCTCCTTAAGTACACTTCTCAAGGTTGCCATTTCCAGACATCTATTTTTCCTAGGGAAAAGAGGAGAAAAAAATTTAGTAAATTTATTGCCTAGAATGGCTACCCTTTTGCAAAACCACTAGGCCCATCTATTTTTCTTTCTTTAGAATAGTTTTTGAGAAAATTAGGTAGCATATGGTCACAAAAGGTTCTCTAATGACCTTTTTAACCTTGATGAGTAGCATTACCTTCTCATCATAAGGAAAAGCAATGGAACAACAAGTAGAAATAGAACCCAAAGAAAAGATAGAAGAAGAAGGAAAGACAAAGGTAATGTAAGTGGAATATAGGTGTTTGGAGCCTTAGGAGAAGTGGTTCCTTAAGGAATGTTAAGGGAGTTTTCTAAGATAAGTGAGAGCGTTCTCTCTCTCTATACTTGTTCTGGTCATCAAGTTAAATGTGAAAAATAAATTAGTGCAACACATAACAAAAATTTGCTGGTCCACATGAAATGTTACTAATCAACCTTCAACATATCATGTGTTGATCAACTCTCAACATATTATATATATCCTCTATGTAATCAATGTGCAAATGATTTAAAGCCAGGAGATGGTTGATTTCTCTTGTTGGAGGTTAGTTAAATGCAAAGAAAAGTGAATGTTCTTCTATTTATTTTTTCTTTTCATTTTTTTATTTCTTTATGTCAATAAATGTAAGATATTGTAAAAGCTAATATGGGAGATTCTTGTGGTCGCCTTTGACCTTTTGGCCAAGGTTTTTTTTTTTTGTGATAATGTTATTATTATTATTTTTTTGATAATTACTCTTGTTTTCTAGATAATTGTGATAAAAAGTTAGTATCTACCAATTATTTTACAGGTTTTTAGTAATATTAATTTTTCCTACTCTTTTTATGATAGTTGTGATAAAAATGATACTTATGTACATTTTTATAATTTTTTCAGTAATACGATATTTTCTAATAACATTACTAAAAAATACGCATAGTTAATATAGAAAAAAGAACATCTAAGAATTGGGATGGACCAGCTACATCGATATAATCTTTCCAAATAGTTGTAATATGAATTAAACTGGTCGGGTCAAGGTATAACATTGCTCCTTTTTTTCCTCATTATTTTTCCCGCTAATGATTCTCCTTCAATTTCACTGTTGCTAAACATGGTGTTAATTTCCCAAGGCATGGATCGGTTATGGGGATATGTCCCAAGACGTGGCGAAACATGGAGATTTTTAGCAACGAAAAAGTATTGCTTTCATATTCAACTTCCTGTTTTCTCCTCAAACTCTTAACTCTCTCTCTCTCTCTTTCTGAACTAAAACTTCATCAAATCTAAAGACGAATCTACTTCACAAAGACTTGCTATCTTGTGTATTTAACTGGTAAATGGGTTCTTTACGTGGTGGGTTGCAATGTTCTACTTCAAGAAAAGAACTTAGTTTCCTGTCTTCTTCCTCTTCACACTTTACAAATCCTTCCACCATTTCTGTTTTCAAACCAAGAAACACTTTTCACTATCCTCATATTCATCGCGTTACCATTCGCCCCAAACATCATTCTTGTGCTGTCGTTTCGGGTGTTTCCACTGCTGAAACCAGGTACTTGTATGTTTGTTCTTCATGTATGCAAAACTCGCTTCATAAATTTAGAGTATCATGCTTTATTTTATTTTACGTTTTTGTTTGGGTGATAGATTTAGCGAGGTTTCTGTCATTTTGGTACCGACCCATTTTCTTGTTGTTCTGACCCAAATTATAAGGGTGCCATTAATGGGTTCCGGGCACTTGTTGTCGGAAAAAGAAACAAGATTGTGAATTTTTCAATAATGATCAAACAATGCATACGGAGAAGTAAAAAGTGAAAAGCAAGTGAAAAGTTTCGTTGTTCTGCCTCGCTGAATTCGTAAGGAGGTTTGCTTGATGGGTTCCAAAAACATGCTGTCTTACAATTCATACAGTGTACATATTTTGTGATGACCAATGTTAGCACTTGTTAATGATTAAAGAAACAAGGGGGATTTTTTGACTTTTTATGCAATGGACTTTTTCGTGATTTATAATGGTGGTTTGAAACTTGCATGTTTTTCTTCATAAAAGAAGTGTCCAAGCACATGGGAAATGTATCTAATCGTAAAGTGATTAAAAATATGATCCAGGTACACCTTTCATATGAGATTTTTATCAATCCAAGGTTTGTTGTTTTCAAGTGGTAAACTTTAATATTTTGTGTCTGTTTATAAGAGTTGAATGGATGGCACTGATTTCCGGGTGGCTATATTAGATGGTATTTGGGTGTGCCATCGTATACCAAGTAAAATCTGAACATTGTCCTGAAAATGGTAACAGAAAAAGAAGTAAACTTAAAGCGTGCTATGAAATTGAGTTTAGTAGGAGTGAATATTATGCTTCTTAAAGTGAGTTTATAATTTTAATGGCTGTTTTGGCAGAGAGGAGAAGAAAAAGACGAAAATGAGATCAAAGCCTCAGCATGACAAAGAGAAAGTTCATATCAATGTTCGGTTAGATCACCAAGTTCAATTTGGTGAGAGTGTTGCAATCTTGGGTTCTACAAAAGAACTAGGGTCATGGAAGAAGCGAGTCCCTTTAAATTGGACTGAGAATGGGTGGATTTGTGATTTGGAACTAAAAGGGGGTGAGGCTGTTGAATATAAATTTGTTATATGCAAGGACAAAAGTATAGAGTGGGAGACTGGGGATAATCGTGTGCTCAAGCTTCCAAAGGGAGGAGCTTATGGGATGGTCTGTAAATGGGATGCAACTGGAGAATCAGTGGAACTGATCCCTTTAGGCCCTGAAAAGGAGGAAGAGGAACAGGTGGAGGATGTTGAAGCAAATGGTGCTGCAGTTGCTGATGCAGTGGAGGTTTCTGAGGTTGGGAAAAGTGCTTTTGTGGAACAGTGGCAAGGGAAGAGTGTCTACTTCATGCGTTCAAATGAACATCGGAGTAGGGAAGCTGAAATGAAGTGGGATACTTCAGGTCTTGAAGGACTGGCTGTAAAGTTGGTTGAAGGTGATCGGAATGCAAGAAACTGGTGGCGGAAGGTATTGTTATACACTGGAATTACTTTTGTTGTTGAAATAAAGAATGATATTGCTGCTACTTACAATTTTTCCCCTCAATAATTCATTGGCATTGCTATGGTTTATTTGTTTCAATTGCAAGCATATCTTTCTCTGATGATGGGTGACTGATCAAATTGATGTTGTTCGATCATCATGATAACTTATTAATCATTACAGCCTTTTTCTTCTTCTTCTTTTTCCATTTTTTTTTCCTAATGCTCTCCTAGCTCATTTTCCTTGCAAAACATCTCAATGCTTGTAACATTGAAGTATCTCCCCCTGGGGCTATACCACCACTGAAAGAAAAAAGCAATTATTAACAAAAAAAGTAAAAAAGAGGCAATGCTTAAATTATTTCCACTGTTTGAGCTTGCGACTGATTTGAGTTTGATGGTGCTTCTGGTTTTGTGTGCATTATAATTGAAAGTATTTATTGATCCATGAGGTTTGAGTTGTTTTGCATTTGACATTTTCCTTTCTTTGGGTTTCTGACTGAAGCTTGAAGTCATGCGTGAACTACTGGTGGGTGGTCTACGAAGTGGGGATCGCTTGGAGGCTCTTGCTTATTCATCGATCTATTTGAAGGTTTAGTACTTTGACTACATATCAAATAAGCAGTGGTAATTGATTAGAAAAGGAGCCATAGCAAAGTGCTTGTTGGATAGTTATCTCAGTTTTTTTCTTATGCAGTGGATAAACACTGGACAAATTCCTTGCTTTGAAGATGGAGGTCATCGCCGGCCAAACAGGCATGCAGAGATATCCAGGTTGATATTTCGTGAACTAGAGTGCACTACTGGCAGAAAAGATGCATCCCCTCAGGTGGTGTATGTGCTTTTGAGATGTAATGTAATTGATGGATCTCATAATTTTGTTGGCTGAAAATTTGTTTAGTAGGATTTCTTGTAACTTTTTGCTTCACCTTTATATCATCTTTTAATATCCTTTGTTTCTTCAGTATGTTATTGATTTTGCCATGGTTTCATAGAGACAAGTTTTTCGAGTTCCATGTGAACTCACATTAAATTACAGAGATAAAGCCTGTCTAGCTTCAATATTTTGTTACAATAGCAAGCTGATCTTATTACAAACTTGTTTCTGGTTCTAGTTTTTTCTTGTTCATATGATCTTCCTTTTGTTAGTTAGCAATCTGAACCTCTGTGAAGACGTGTTTCTTATCTTCCTGCTTACACTGTCTACTGCTATAAAATGCAGGAAGTTCTTGTTGTCCGTAAAATACACCCATGCCTTCCATCTTTCAAGGAAGAGTTTACAGCATCTGTTCCTCTTACTCGAATAAGAGATATAGCCCATCGAAATGATGTTCCTCATGACCTCAAGGTTGTGTTTTGTCAAATTTCATTTTTTCCCCACCATGTTTCTTATATAAAACAAATGATTATGAATTGCACCACATTATTGATGCATCGTTCTTACTAAAATTTAGCAAGAGATCAAGCATACAATTCAAAACAAGCTTCATCGGAATGCTGGCCCTGAAGACTTGGTCGCAACAGAAGCAATGCTTGCCAAAATTACCAAGAACCCTGGAGAATATAGTGAAGCATTTGTTGAACAATTCAAGATATTCCATCAGGAGCTCAAAGATTTTTTTAATGCTGGAAGGTTTGACTTTGACATTTAACCACCTCTATTAGCTGGTAAATGTTTTGATTTACTTCTCTGAATAGGTAGAGAAAGACTATCAACTTACATGGACTTTTTCCCTTGACAACCATCTTGAAGAAAATATTTTCCACTTGTACCATCTTCACCTGGGTTCAATGGATGTGATTTGATATTATGAGCCTTCATAATCTCTTGTCATGGAATTTTTATTTTTCTTGATCAAAGAAGTGTTGGAACTTCAAAATCTTTTTGTGATTCTTAAAAGTTACAGTTTTCATTTACCTGCCTCAATCAGTCATCTTCCCGCTTGTGCAAATGGAAAATATTAGGAAGCACCTAGTTTGGTTCTGTGCTTTCTTTGAATGCTTTCTTGTGTGAATCATAAAGGTGAAATGCAAAATATTTTCATTCTTTGTGCTGGCAAGAAGTTTTCCATTTCGTCAAAAACCACCGTGTGGGGTTTAAATATTTTTCAGCTTTTCTGTGCCTGGTACACCTAAAATTTCATAGTTTGACATTGTAGCTTTTGACAAGTATAATATCCTCTGCTTGCTTGATTGTTGCTGATAGTGCTAAATCTTATTGTGGATGCAGCCTTGTGGAACAGCTTGAGTCTATCAAAGCGTCACTGGATGAACATGCATTATTGGCTCTTGCATCATTTTTGGAATGCAAAGAGGTAAATTTGTTTTAAGATTTGGATAAACCAAAGAAAAGCCAGCATCCCCTCACTAGGACAGTGAAGTGAATAGTTTCATGCAATTATTATGGAATCACTATCCATAAATGGTAGAATCTCAGTGAGAGAAGCTTCTTGGGATGTTTAGAAAATCAAGTTCTTATCATGTCCTGTAGAAGCTAACTTTAAGAGGGTTATGCTTAGTGTATCCTCTTTATATGGAAATCAAGAATTACCATAAAAAATTATGGAAATGATGGACTAGGTGCCATCCGTGCTAGTTGGCTGGAATGGGGCTATATACATCTAGTATTAGTTTGTAAATCTTTTGCATGGAACATTTGTGAATGTTGTGCGTCTATGAAGGTTCTTGTATTCCCCTGAGAGTATTGTGGCTTAAAGATTTTTGAAGTTCCCCATTGATGAAAAGAGATACTCCATTGGTTTGGGTCCTCAATCTCAATAGGGTTTTGAAGGAGGTTTTCTCCTCTTATTTAAAAATGGTAAATATTACATTGGGTATTTGAACTTTGCTCATTTTTATAATTTAAACCCCTAAAGTTGAAAAATATCAATTTACTATCTATAAATTTTTTGAGGTCATTTGCAGTACCTAGACTAGGTAGTTAGTTGCAAAAATGAGAAAGTTTGGGTAGATAATTGCAAAAAATAAGTAAAGTTCAAGTAGTTAATTTAAAGATTTAGATACCAAATAAACATTTTAAAATTTAGATAGTTAATTGTAAAAATGAGTATTAGATGTCAAATATGATATTTACCCTATCTAAAATGGGTGTCATTATACTTCATTCTTGTTGCATTATGGATGGAAGTGCAACATTAGAGTGAGCATGGATAGAATTCTCATCATATTGAGAGAGAATAGTGTACAAACACAGTATTATATTAGCATTTCAAAACAGTATTGTATATTATTACAGGTTGTAAATATATATTGAGTATAGAATATTTACTAGCTTAAAATAGAAATTCACTTTCTTATTTTAGTAATTTACTTTTTTGTTTTAATTTATTAAATTTTGTATATATTTAACATATGATTGAATGAGATGAATATAGAATTTCTCGATAACTCTATTTTGTTAACATAGTATCAAAGTGAGTGAGAAAATACAATTTTGAGACATGCGGTTTTTAAAAAAGCAACATCCGTACGTGTACTTGTGAGGAGAGTGTGTTTTGGATTGTTTTCTTTTTCGTCACCGCTGGCTTAGGAAGGAGCACTACTTGCCGATGAGGGTTTTTGGAAAGAATGGAGGCCAAAATCGCCGTGTGTGACCCCTATGCTCTACTACACTATTCACGACTAGTTTCACGTACCAGCGCGTGCAATGCCGTCCTCCTCTCGGATTTCATCACTTGACTTGCCAGGCATTGTATAACCCTAGTTTGTGGTTTCATCGAGTAAATACTTATTTGGGTGAGGAATTGTTAAGGTATGACGTGTTTTTTAAAGTGATTTTAAGTCTACGGTTATTCATTGGTCTCGTTTGTTTTGATGCATCGCTTCCTCTGATTTGTGGTTATCATTCCTGATTTGTGATTCATTGGTTTCATTGCTAGGAAGATTTGTGTTAACATCGTTTCCTTTTTTTGTTAGCATTGGTTTTGTGGAGTATGCTGACGTAATTTGGGTGTGGGCTTGTTTTGTTTGTATTGACTAGGTTGATCTACAATAAAAGTTTATTTGAGTTTGGTTCATGTTTTTTCGTTGGTTGTGAAATTTTTTGCTGGAGTTATGAGTAACATAATAAACATAAAATTTGTTGTTATGTTTGATGTAATGCCCATGATGTTAAAGATCACCGAATATAAACTCAATGGGACTAACCATTTGGATTAGAGTAAAATTGTAAGGCTTTATTTACGGAATATTGACAAGAATGATCACTTGATTGATAATTCACCTCAATATGAGAATTTAAAGCAAAGTTGGCTAAGGGAGGATGCTCAATTTTTCTTACAAATACGCAATTCTATTGACAGTGAGATAATTGGGTTGATTAATCATTGTGAATTTGTTAAAGAATTGATGGAATATTTAAATTTCTTGTATTCTAAAAAAGCAAATGTTTCCCTTATTTATGAAGTTTGTAAAGCCTTTTATCGTACTGAGAAACAGGATAAATCTTCAACAAGCTACTCTATGGATTTTAAGAAGACTTATGAAGAGCTTAATATGTTATTACTCTTTAGTCCTGATGTGACAATTCAATAGGTTCAAAGGGAACAAATGGTTGTAATGAGTTTTTTAATTGGTCTTCCACCCGAGTTTGAAATAGTTAAATCTCATGTTCTCTTTAGCTCTATTATTTCATCCTTGCAAGATACATATAGACGTATACTTTGTACGGAGACTCCTCACTCTGTTTAGATTAGTATTGCTCTTATGAATCGTCATTCTAAGTATGAAGCTGGACGACAACAATATAAGAATAGTGGTAAGAGCTTGATACCCGGGGACAAAATTCAAGAGTGATCGTATGTCACTATTGTCATAACCTAGGGCATATGAAGCATGATTGTAGACGATTGCAGAATAGGAATCGGGGATTCCGATCAGCACAAATTGCCTCTTCTAGTGATTTATTTGGCAAATTGATTATGGTTTCTACAGATGAATTTTTCAAGTTCTCATAATATCAAGAATTGTTAAATTCCTCATTTACTTTAGTTATTGCTATTGCCGAGTTAGGTAAACCAAACACATCTTGTTCCTTCATCTTCCAAAATGGGTTATTAACTTTGGTGCTACAGATCACATGATAGCTAATTCCAGCTGATTGTCTACTTTTCAAACTCATACCTCCTGCTCTCTTATTATTTTAGCCAATGGGTCAATATCTCATGTTCTTAAGTTTGGCATAGCTAATCCAACTCCATTAGTTCATTTATCCTCTATTTTAAACTTGCCTGATTTGTCTTTCAATTTAATTTCTGTTAGTAAACTCACTCGTTCACTTCATTGTTATATCTCATTCTTCCCTAATCAGTGTCTATTTCAAGATTTGATGACGAGGAAGACTATTGGTAAAGGACATGAATCGGGAGGTCTCTACATTCTAGATACAGAAGCACCAAAGCTAGTCACTTGTTCTGGTGTTTTAACCTTGTTTGAAGCTCATTGTCAATTAGGTTATCCATGTCTCCCTTTGTTGAAGAAATTTTGTCCGTAGTTTTACAATTTAAAGTCATTACATTGTGAATTTTGTCACTATGCAAAACATCATTGCGTTAGTTTGAGTCTTAGAGTCAATAAACGAGCAAATGCTTCTTTTAAGTTAGTCCATTTAGATGTATGGGGTCCTTGTTCAGTAATATCTAAATTTGGATTCAAGTATTTTGTAATTTTTGTTGATAATTATTTTTGCGAGACTTTGTTGTACTTAATGAAAAATCGCTTTGAGTTTTTCTCTCATTTTTGTTCTTTTTGTGTTGAAATTAAGACTTAGTTTAATGTTTTAGTTCAAATGTTGCGAAGTGATAATGCCAAAGAGTATTTATTTGCATCTTTCCAATCTTACATGATTAATAATGGTATTATTCACCAAACTTCTTGTATAAATGCACTGTCTCAAAATGGTATTGCTGAAAGGAAAAATAGGCATTTGCTTGAAACTGCTCGGGTTTTGTTATTTCAAATGCATGTCCCCAAATACTTTTGGGCTAACATAGTATCTATAGCTTGTTTTTTAATTAACCGTATGCGTTCCGTTGTTCTAAATGGAGCAACTTCTTACCATACTCTTTTCTTGAATAAACCTTTGTTTCTTATAGAACCAAAAGTATTTGGCTGTACTTGTTTTGTTCGGGATGTACGTCCTCAAGTTGCAAAACTTGATCCCAAGTCATTGACATGTATTTTTCTTGAGTATTCTCGTGTTCAGAAGGGATACAAGTGCTACTGTATTAGTTTTGATAGATATCTAGTGTCAATTGATGTTATTTTTTGTGAGGATGTTTCATTCTCTCAATCTTCCAACAATGCAAGTGAGGGAGAGGATAATGATTTGTTAATCTATACGGTTATATTCACTACTTTTACTCTTACACCTTCTCTTCAAGTTTACTCTCACGGACAATGTACCTTTGAACTAGTTAACGTGCCTTTGAACTAGTTCCTAATGTATGTCTTAAACTAGCTTTCTCGTCATCAAATCTGATCTCTAGGGATGATCTTCTTATCACCCTCCGTAGAGGTAAACGTTAGTGTACGTAACCTATCTTCTCCTTTGTGTCTTATGCTCATCTGTTAGCTTTTTCTTATTTCTTCGTTGCATCTCTTGATCCCATTTCTATTCCTAAAACTATTCATGAAGCTTTATCTCACCAAGGATAGCGCAATGTAATGATGGAGGAGATGGATGCCCTTGATAAAAATGATACTTGGACTTCGGTAAATTTACCTGCAGAGAAGAAGGTTATTGGATGTAAATTAGTTTTTTTAGTTAAAGTAAATTTTGATGGATCAATTGCTTGGTTGAAAGCTCGTCTTGTTACTAAAGGCTATGTACAAACTTATGGAATAAATTATTCTAACACTTTTTCTCCTATTGCTAAGTGGACATTTATTAGGTTATTTATTTCCATGACAACAATATATAATTGGCCTCTGCATTAATTAGATATTAAGAATGCTTTTCTATATGGGGACCTTCACGAGGAAGTTTATATGAAGCAACCTCTTGGATTCGTTGCTTGGGGGGAGTTGAGAAAGGTTTGTCATCTGCATAAATCTGTGTATGGTTTGAAGCAGAGCTCTCATACTTGGTTTGGAAAATTTAGTCAAGTAGTTGAGGGATTTGGGATGTAGAAAAGTAAATTTGACCATTTTATTAATGGTAAATGTTGATGATATTGTCATTACTTGCAATGGCACTTCAAGTATTTTAGCTCTTAAATCCCTTCTTCATAGCTACTTTTAAACTGAGGATTTAGGAATGTTAAAATACTTCTTGGGTGTTGAGGTAATGAGGAGTAAGAAAGGAATTTTTTTTTTTCAATGAAAATATGTACCTTTTTTCTGAAATAGGAAAATTAGGAAATTAAATTATTTGAGGATCTTGAGCGATACAGAATATTGGTTGAGAAATTAAATTATCTTACAGCAACCTATTCAGATATTGTGTATTCAGTCAGTGTTGTGAGTTAGTACATATCATTCCTAACAGTTGATTATTGGAATGTTGTAAAGCAAATCTTGTGCTATTTAAAGGTAGTACCTGGACGTGGTATCTTGTATAAAAATTATGGCCATATTGATATTGAATGTTTTACAGATGCTGATTGGGCAGGACGTAAGGAAGAGAAGAGATTTACTTTAGGTTATTGTGTTTTTGTTGGAGGGAATTTGGTCTCATGGAAAAGCAATAAGTAGAAGGTTGTATCTTAATCAAGTGCAAAATTAGAATATAGAGCGATAGCACAGTTAGCATGTGAAGTAATGTGGATATATCAGCTTTTAAAAGAAGTAAGGCTTAACATGTCACTTTCAGAAAAATTATGGTGTGACAATTAGGCTGCTTTTCATATTGCATTAAATCCAGTGTTCTATGAATAAACCAAACACATTGAGATTGATTGTCATTTTATTTGTGAGAAAATTCAGCAAGGGTTAATCTCTATAGAATTTGTAAAGATTGAAGAACAATCAAGAGATCTCTTTACAAAGCCTTTAAATGAGGTTTAGGTTAATTATTTTTGTAATAAACTGGGCATGATTAATATCCATGTTCTAGCTTGAGGGGGAGTATTATAGGCTGTAACTATATATTTAGTATAGAATATTTACTAGCTTAAAATAAAAATTTACTTGTTTATTTTAGTAATTTACTTTCCTGTTTTAGTTTATTAAATCCTATATATATATGTAACCTATGACTGAATGAGATGAATATAGAATTTCTTGATAGCTATATTTTGTTAACATATATTAAAGCAATAGAGTTTGGTTGGATTTTGTGCAATTAATCGTAGGATCAAAATGCAAGTGCTATAAAAGCTGGGATTCTCTGATGCACTACATAGAATTGTATCTTGAAGAGAGTGGACTTGAGTTTTCTTCATGCTGTGGTCTTCTGCAATTAAGATTTTTCTATCTGGCAGTTCATTGTCCTTCTAAGTTCAGCTAAGACTATTATGCTTTTCCCTTTAAGATAGGGTACATAATGTTGATTTTAGTCATTAACACCAAGTTATTGAAGAAATGTGTTCTTGATTTAAGTAAAGCTCTCATTCTCTTTGCACTCTTTTTTGACCTTGTGGTTGTATGGATTTTTGTGCAAACTTTTCTACCAATGGGCTCCTCTGAAACTTTCTTCTTTGTTCCAAATTGGAGTGGCATGATTACGTCATGTAATAGTTTTTTCTGTCAATTTATTTTAGAGTTTGGATGCTTCAGTTGAGTCGCTCGATGCTTTGGAAGGCAAGGGTATGTCTCTACTGATCAAGACAATTCAGGCTTTGAGTGCCTTGAGAGAAAAGATTGTAAAGGGTCTTGAAAGTGGTCTTCGGAATGATGCCCCTGATGCTGCAATTGCAATGCGTCAAAAGGTGGGATCATTTTAGCTTTTATTCAGAGAGCTATTTTACCTTAAATGATGTTTCTCTTTGGAGTCCTGCATACCTAATTCCTTCCTTTTCTAGTCAGCATGCTATTTTACCTTTAAGAACATTTCTTTTTGGAGTCCTAGTAGAGTTCATGTACTTCTTTGTCTACTTTGATGCAGTGGCGTCTTTCTGAAATAGGCCTGGAAGACTATTCTTTTATTCTCTTAAGCAGGTATATCTTCTTTGTAGCCGCTTAAACAGGTTTGTCCTATGTTTAACAATTTTGATAGGCCCTTGGTTAGTTGCTTATGATATTCTATTGTTAGGCTTGATAGGGTTTATTGTTTTATGGAGTTTGGGCCATGCAGATAGGGCTACATGAGTACTCTTTTGGAAAGGACTGGGGCACTTTTAAACTTGAATAAATCTCGATGGTACTTTGTAGATTTTGTAAAAAGCAAGAGTGCTATTTTGCTGTAGGACAATGTGGAGACTGTCAAATGTCAACTTGAAAAAGGACATTGATGTTACTTTACTTGTTGCATTCTAGAAGTAGATATTCTTTCTCATTTCTTCTGCGTTTAAAGAATAGCTCAAAAGATAGGTTGATAAAATTTAACCCAAAAACTCAGTTGGAACCTTGCTTTATGCTTCTATCCATGTGGTTCAGTCTCAAATTACCATCTTATCTTCCTGTTCATGGCTGCTAGTTTTCCTTGCACTTTCTTACTTTTATGATGCATGATGAACATTATAAGTCTGGTACCTGTGAGTTTCCTAGTACTATTCACTTTGTTCTAGTTCTATCACCATTCTGATATCAGGATGATTAACTGGATCGACTTATCTTGGCTAAATTACATTTGTACTAGTGGGTACTGCTTACTACATGTTTACCGCCTTGGTCTAACTATGATTTTGCATAGATTCCTTAATGCACTGGAAGCTATGGGAGGGGCTTCATGGCTTGCAGAGAATGTGGAGCCAAAGAAGATAACCTCTTGGAATGATCCACTTAATGCCCTTATTATTGGCATTCGTCAACTGGGGTTATCGGGTTGGTGGCCAGAAGAGTGTACAGCAATTGCAAATGAGCTTCTTGCTTGGAGGAATAAAGGTCTTTCTGAAAGGGAAGGTAAAATGCTCGGTAGCTCCTGATTTTAGATAAAAAATTTTGAGCATAGGTTGATACATGTTTTCTGCACCTAAAGGTAGTGAAGATGGCAAGACACTCTGGTCATTGAGGCTCAAAGCTACTCTTGATAGATCAAGGAGGCTAATAGAAGAATATTCTGAAGCACTTCTTCAGATATTTCCTGAGAAAGCCCAGGTACAAACCTATGTTCCTTTGGTTGTTTTTGGGTTGGGCTGGGCAGAATCCCTTTTCATCTAACTCAGACCAATACAAGTAATTGTACCTCAGACATATTTACTGGGCAATGCAGATGCTTGGGAAAGCTTTTGGTATACCAGAGAATAGTGTAAGGACATTTGCCGAAGCTGAGATCCGTGCTGGGTATGTTAGTTTCTTTAATGTAGCTCCCAAACCACATCTGCATGTTTAGAATTAAAGCAATCAGATAAAGGCTTATTGGTTATTAACTAATTTATTTTTGGCAAAACGCCACATGTAGTGTAGTTTTTCAAGTCTCAAAAGTTTGTACTATCCTCCTTAAAGCTGTTAGAAATGTGATTGGTTCCCAAGGTTGGGATGTTCTTGTTCCTGGGACTGCTACTGGAACATTAGTGGAGGTATGTAAGTCAACAGAAATCAAAAAGCAGTTTCATTCTAGAATTTAGTTATTATAGAGTCTGATTAGGTTTTGGACTAGGTTGAGAGAATCATCCCAGGATCATTGCCGTCCTCTATAGAAGGACCTATTATTCTCATGGTCAAGAAGGCTGATGGAGATGAGGAGGTTTTGATTCCCTTTTATTACACTGTTCTTTATCTCTTACAGTATGTTAGTCCAAAATTACTCAGAAGAGAAACAAAGATGGTTGAAGTCCTGACATGTTTTCCAGGTTACAGCTGCTGGAAGTAACATAGCAGGGGTTATACTTCTGCAGGAGCTGCCTCATTTATCTCATCTTGGTGTTAGAGCTCGGCAAGCAAGTGTCTCTCTTATTCTAAATACAATTTCCTGAAAGCAATGGACAAAATATGCTGAATTTAACTATAAAAATGTGATGAACAGGAAAAGGTTGTCTTTGTCACATGTGAAGCAGAGGACACTATAAAGGATCTACAACAATTTGCTGGGAAAATTGTGAGGTCATTTCAAATGAGAAATTTTGTACCATATGCTATATATTTTGTTGTTAAGAGAATATGAGTACTAATGAATTTGTGGAACTTATTTTTATCTCGTTGGTTGTTTCATCTTTAGGTTGGAAGCATCCTCTGCTGGTGTAAAGATATTCCAATCTTCTGGAAGTATCAATGACAGCGAAATTCAGATCAAGGAATCATCACTGTTAGGTGGCTCTCTGCCTCAGGATCCTTCTTGGATTATACCTGAGAATCCTCTCTCCAATGAGGTGTGTTGTCATTCAATTGATCCTTTTCTCCCTTATTTGAGTATCATGAGGCTTCCAGTTTCTTTTGCCTTGCTTGCTATATTGGCTGACAATTTTTGCTTTCAGGAGGCCTCTGCTGGAGGGGTTATACCACTTCTAAGTGCTGATATACGTACATCTGGTGCCAAGGCTGCTGCTTGTGGCCTGTTAGCTTCACTAGCTGCAAGTTCTCAGAAAGGTAAACAGACTACATTTCTTGTTAAGGTGGAGATTTGCAATAAAAAATTTTTATACATAATGTTGAAACCTTGTAAATTCCTGGACACTTTACAAGGGCTCAAAAGAGAAGCTTTTCAAAATATATCGGTTATACCATTTAAGAAAAAGTAATTGTTGGAAAGGTGAAGAATTTTCTTTTTTGGCTTCTTAACCAGTATCTTGAGATGTTTACTAACATTTTCCTTTATATAGTAGTTTGATCAATAATGTCATTATATTATGTAAATTGCTATATAAATATACAAAGAACTTCAACTTGAAAATGTCATTCTTGAGCAGTAAATATTGCTTGATAACGGAAAGTCCTGCAGGGATAAAAAATATATTGGTTCATATTTCTTATAGTATAAATATAACACCACACGAATATCTATAAGTTCAAGCTTTTCGATGAGTTTGCTTGGTAGAGGTCCTATATTTTCAATTCTCACATCTTTTGTTTCCTTCACATTATCCTTGCACCTGCATCAAGTGCTTCATGTGTTTCAGCTATAATCTTATTTTCTCAAATCCAGTTGACTAGGAATATTGAGTTGTCCCTTTGTATAATATATCGGGAAATCTCATTGGTTCCTTTGACATCATTACAACCGTAATTGGTACCATTGTTTTACATCTTTAATTTCTTTCATGAGTGAGGAGATAGTTGATGCTAAGAGGAACTCATTAACAAATGCTTAAAATTATTTATTTTGAGAGCACATATATACATTTTACAAGAGAATTACATAGGAGTATATTTTTTCTCAAAGTTTCTTAATAAATGTCTTGAGTCACTGGATACTACATGAAATCCAGGATGATTGGGAAATAAAGAATTCATAGTAAGATCTCTCTTGCTGTTTCATTAAGAGGACATATATTTATTAATATATATATATATATATATATATATATAAAGATACTTCACTCACTTGTATGTGTACATGTATATATGTTGACATGTGGGTAAAATGTAGAGATAATAGGGAAGTTGAGGCTGGCAAGTTGGGACTTTCTCCATCTAGTTTTAGTCTTATCTTTATTCTCATATACTACACCAGAGTAAATGCACACTAAAAGTTCGTCAACAGTGGTTGTCAACTTCCACCTTGAAGTTGCTGAATAGAAACATTATTATTCCACTTCTATCTAACAAGTTGTTCAGATGGATTCCATTCCCCATAGATGATATAAGCACTTTAACTTTTGACTAGAGGACGATATGTCAATATCAAAATTTCCACTTTGTTGGATGCCAAAAGAAGTATAGTAATTGAAATTAGCACATTGTGGATATGGTCATGACATTCTGTGACTAATGAGAGTAGCTTGATACTCGACTGGCACTCTGTGATGATGGGAAAATAAAGACTATTTTGAGTGATTCACAAAATATTAAACAGCTGGGGAAAAGAGCTTATTTACCATTGTATATTGACTACTCAGTTATTAACTAGCTGAAAAAAAGTGATGGTAATTACTGTTCTCACACCTCTAACTTGCTTGCTGCTGTTTGCTACGTCGATCACATTGTCATTTGAGCAGAAGAAATGGATTGCTGGTCTGCTTTTTGGTTACTCCATCTTTTGTGGTCCTCTGCACATCCATAGAGGGATTCACTTTTATTTCTCGATGTTGTCATATTCTCTAATCTTTTTCCAACGTATGCAAGGAAAAATTCGCTTTGTTGAAATCCTCCACAAAATTCTTAGGGGTGGAATGGCTAACGTTGTGACATATAGTTTGTTTTGTCCTGGTGAAAGGAGCTCTGGCAGTACATTGCTTTTCTAATTAGTAATCCATGTGGGAAGGACTCTAAATTCACCATTGCTAAATGTCTAATCATTCCATTTGAGCTCCTTGATCACTGCATGTATTCTCTCGAGAAACCACTTCTTGAAACAATCTGCCCATGGTCTTGGTTGTATTTTGTATCTCCATACCTGTCAGTTTTTCTTATCAATCTTCTGAATAATTTGGTGCTTTGCCCCGTAAAATTGTCTAAGTATGGTTCTATATATTCTGTGGCAGTTTATAGTGAGGAAGGGGTGCCAGCTTCATTCAATGTCCCATCTGGAGCTGTAATACCTTTTGGCTCCATGGAATTGGCTCTAGAGCAGAGTAAGTCTGTGGATGTGTTCAATTCTCTCCTTGAAGACATTGAAAAAGCTAGATTGGAGGATGGAGAACTTGACAAGCTGTGTCACCAGCTTCAGGAACTAATAACTGGTCTACAACCCCCAAAAAACATTATCGATCGCATTGCTAGGATATTTCCCGGCAATACTCGTCTTATTGTCCGTTCGAGTGCAAATGTTGAGGATTTAGCTGGGATGTCTGCTGCTGGATTGTATGAATCAATTCCTAACGTGAGCCCTTCCAATCCTGTTGTTTTTGGATATGCTGTTAGTCAAGTATGGGCGTCTTTATATACACGGAGGGCAGTCCTCAGTCGTCGTGCTGCGGGGGTTCCTCAGAAGGATGCTAAAATGGCAGTGTTGGTGCAAGAAATGCTCTCACCAGACTTATCGTTTGTGCTTCACACGCTTAGCCCAACAGACCAGGATCGTAATTCTGTAGAGGCTGAGATTGCCCCAGGGCTAGGTGAAACTCTTGCTTCGGGAACCCGAGGAACACCATGGCGTCTATCTTCTGGTAAGTTTGATGGGCTTGTTAAGACATTAGCATTTGCAAACTTCAGCGAGGAGCTATTGGTCCGTAGTTCGGTTCCTGCTGATGGAGAAGTTCTACGGTTAACAGTAGATTACAGCAAGAAACCATTGACAACCGATGCAAACTTCCGTAGGCAGCTCGGGCAGCGACTCTGCACTGTTGGTTTCTTTCTCGAGCAGAAGTTTGGCTGCCCACAAGATGTGGAAGGGTGTGTTATTGGGAAGGATATTTTTATAGTTCAAACACGGCCGCAGCCTCATTAAGGCCTGTTAGGATCAATGCCAGTTTCCTCTGCACCACCATCAAAGCGGGAAGCATGTTAATATGTGTAACATAAGCATTTCTTATTACCTACGAGTGTATATTTCCGTGCCCTTGCATGAATAAGGATGATCCGAAAATAGCATGCTTGGTAACTCAAATGGCATGTTTTCTGAACGAGATAAATATATGAAGTATTACTAGTTAATCTGTCAATCTGACTCGATTGCTTTGAGAACATGCGACCTCGTAACAGACTCTGAAAGCCACCTGCAACAAACATGTAACTACCACAAGAGGAAAATACGAAAGCACTAAGAGGATCAGAAAATTTGGTCCTTTAAATTTATAGATAGTCAATATTAAAAGTTTCAACTTGTTGCTCACTTTGTTAAGAATTTGGTCCTAATGGTTCTTTACTAATAATTACTCCATAAATGATACTTCTTGTGAGTCGACGGGCACATGGGTCAGAATTAGACATATTAGTTGAAAATTTTGCGCGGTGGTCCGTTAAGCCCGGTCGGACATTGCTAAACCTGGTTGAACCGAATGCTTTGATTGCATGGCAATGGTTCTCTACCTGTCCGGTTCTCAGCATTTGACTGGCCTGTTGGAGTGATTGTTCCATGGGCCCTATCGGTTGAACCTGTCCGTTTAGTTTCGGTTTAACAACATTGGGTAGACGTTCCTCTGTGTACTTTTCCCTAAAATGAACTAGGGTTTCTGTTCATAAATTGGGCCAAGAGTATTGATGTTGGGCCGTATCAGATGTGAGATTCTTTATTTCAATTTTAAAGCTCCATTCTTCCAAGTACCGCGGGCTAGGAAGAAACCGATGGCAATAATTACGAAGTCTAAATGTAACTGGTGAAAGTTAAGGGAGAAAATTGTATAGATATAAAAGTTAGGGTGCCGAAATTCAATTTAATCAGTCATTTAATTGTCGGTAATGGTACATTTGGTAGAATAAAGTCGGAATTCCATTAAAAAAAAGAAGAGAGAATAAAGTAGGAATAGAATTATAATTCTTTAGGAATAAAATAGAAAAGTAACAGCTATTCCTTATGGTTGATATGAGATTTTATGAATAAATACGAAAATGTGCTATTTTTTTTTTAAAAAAAAAAACTATTCCCTTAGTCTTCGAAAGGAATTGAGATTCTACATTTTTCAGCAATAGTGATTCCATTAACTAGTCATTCCGCTAACCAAACATAAAGATAAATTTACAAGTGAAAAATAATTATTATATTCCATCCTTACGAAAATAATCAAACATAACGGTTTTAACTTTTGTCTTTTCAAGTCTATAGGAGGACAAGAGTGCAAATTTCCGATAACGTCGTTTCCTACCTTACCCCATTTTCATTAGTTTTTAGTCTCTGTGTTTTTATCTAGCCCCAGGATTACATATCATTTTGCTACCAGCTAAAATCTACATTCGCAGCCCAAGCATTTCTTTTGATGTTGCCAGTGACAGGTCTCATGGCATACGGAAAACTATTTTGAGTGTTCTTGCTACAGGGGTTTTATTATTTATGAACCATCGCATTCTCCTTACAACAAGATTTGATCTTACTTTCTTTACCATTTCATGCGCAATCAATTGGCCAGCACTTATATATGTGAAAATGGTGGGTTAGTTGAGTTTGATTTGATATTTATTTATGGAGTTAAGATTGAGATTGAGCTATCTCAATGGTTTGTTGAGTCAAACTTAAGTTTGATGATATTTAACTCAACTAAATTACAAGTTTAATAGGGTTTGAGTTAGACTTAAATTTCATATAAATTTAAGGTTAAGTTTGTAATCGATAAAAAAGTTTTTTTCTTCCTTTTTTTTTTTTTTTTTAAATCAAGCATAAACTAATTTAAATAAGTCATGTTCAAGTTTATTGAATACCAAATTGAGTTGAACTTAAGCTAAAATTTTCTAACCTCAATTGAGTTTAGGTTGAAATTAACCATTGAAATTTCAAGTTGAATTAAATATTGTAGTATCTCCACTTAAGTTGTTCATAACTTTATAGAAGAAGGCTGAAATGAATTTTGAGCTTTAAGCTAAAAGTAACCTGGATTTGACCCCTGTTATGATTTTATAGGGGATCTAATAAGATTATCTAAAATTTTTATATTATGTTTATATTCATGATATGAAAATCGTCTTACAAGTTAAAAATTGTAAGACTCTAAATACTTTATCACTAGGATTTTCGATTTTAGATGATTAATATATTATAAAATATAAATAACTATGAATATCCAATATTCTACAATTCCTCAAAATTACAAAAAATTAGTATCCTTTACTAAATGATAAGATCAAGTAGTAAAGATCTAGAACTTAAACTTATGAAAGTCATAAAATCTAAATATAGTATTAATAATTATATATAATAATTCAAATCAATTATATAATCTATCCTCAAATTCTAACTTCTATGCATATTGATGTTGGTACTCAACACTTAGCTTTAAATCTATGTTCGATTATCTAGTAACCTATAAAAGAAAAATTATTACGGAGTAAATTATAAGAGTTTAGTGAGTTATCCTTTATACTATATTAGCAAGCATGTTATCAAATAATTTATTACTAAACATATGAATACATGAATAAGCAATATGCTAAATAATATATATGCAGTTAACTGGTGTTGCATATAATATCAGATTTAATGCCTTTCGAAGTAAGAGTTGAAAATACATTGACACCAATCACAATTAGATTCTAGTACTCGAGGTTTTTAACTATAAATTTAAATTTCGTATTTCACGAAATATATTTTCATTTTAAAGAAATTCAGCAATACATAAAATCCTAAATCTACCAGTGAGATGGTTCCTACAGTCTACGCTTACACGGTGGTCTCTAAACTCGACCTCCGACCACCTATGGTTAGTGTCTCTAGCACTAGGTAAATCTGCGAGTTAAGGGTAAGGTTTTGTTGTACCAATACTCTTACATTGTACTAATAAAATTATTTGGAAATCCATCCCTTTAAGGTCTTTTATTACCAATCATGTGAGATAACGGTTGAAACATTATATGCAATGTTTGTACTTATGCATAATTCATTTAATTTAAGTTAAGTCAACTATGATTAAGTTAATTTATAGGTTGATTAACCAATATTAATAAATCATTTAATTATGTAGTAATAAATCAAGCGGCAAATTATTCAGCTATTATGTTTCATAACCTTTTACATAACATACAATTAGTATTCAGACACATGTATAACTCGAATCCCTATTATCAAATTATTAATATTTACTTTAGGTGTAATAATTATAAGTACAAAATAAATATAGAGTTATTGGGAGTACTTACTTGGTTATTGAGTCTATTAAGGGTTATAATAGTCTGCTTGATAAGTTAGTATTTGTATCAAAATTACCTGACATTTAAAGAATATGAAAGGTAATGAGTATCTAAGTAAAATAACTAAACTATTCGCATGTATAGTAATAACTATCTAAATTGGCTATTGATTTAAATGAAATTCTCGGTTTGAGCCTTTTTGTTAATCCGATATAATATTTTCATTTTAACTTCGTTTTTATGAATTTATAGTTGATTTTTATTGTTTTCAAATGTACTTTCTCGTAGCAGGGTTTGTTTTGGATGTTGTAATCCACAATTTTTATTATGGTCTAAAAATATTATGAATTTTATTATTTTAACCTAATTAATTATAAATTATTATTTTAAGTTTTTCTTTACATATTTATGATTTACTAACTGTCTAAACTTTATATTTTGTAATTTTCTTATTTTCTTAGCCTATTTTATCACAATTTACTTATTTTGCTATATTTTAAAGGTTAATATTTATTTAATTCATTTTTACTATTTTAATAATTTTCTAAGTAATTAATTATTTTATTATTATTTTTAATTACAATTTCAATTAAAATTAGTTATATGTTGACGTGCCAACATAGAAATGTGCCACGTGTTATTTCTAAAAGATGTATATTTTCAATCTTTTTCCCATTTTATATTTTTATTCAATATGTATATAATCATATTTATTATTATATTTTATTAAATTTTACAAATTAATTATTCTATTTTCTTTGAAACCCATGGCATATGTTTATGTATATATATTACCTTACTTTATTTATTAATTTATTATTATAGTATAGTATAGTAAACATGTATTATTTAAGTATACCCATATATTGATATATACTATACTATTAATAAATGTATTTTTATATGTATATATATTTATGTAATTAAATAATATAATCCTAAATATATTACATATACTATACGTATATATATACGATACCTATTTACATATTATACTTGTATGTTATATTTTATATATACATACATATACAGCCACATCCTTATACATATACACATATATATAATGAAAATACTTAATATACATATATCAAACACACATATACGTATGTATATATACACAATTTCTTTATACTAAATATTTGTAAGATCAAATATAACATGTATGTACACATGAATACTCTAAGTTTCTATACACTTATGAGTACATGTACATGGTATAATATCAATTTTTCATAAAATCCCAATACATGTACATAGATTTTCTTGCAAATAACAATAAAATATCTATAACTTCACTAAATACACCTATAATACATATGAAATATATGTACATGAAAGAATAAATTTAAATACTTATTATAAAACAAACATAATACACGTACTAATTATCTATTCTCTTAGTTACTTGATAAAATATAGATTGTAAGCTCCTTTTTCTTTTTCTTGAATTACTTGATGATTTTTGAAAGCAAAAAGAAATTAAAAGGAAACCAAGATAGAGGCTTCATGATTGATTGGACAAGGAAAGTGATGTGTATAGTTTTATTTTTGTGCTTTGAAAAAGCGTGTGTTTATTGTTTTCTTCAACTAACATGAACAAGAGCAGGGGAAAGGAAAAAATTGTTGTAACTTAAAGAAAAAGCAAAAGAAAATCAAGGCGAATTTAATATGATTTGACCCATGCTTATCTATTATTCTTGTCTTGCTTACATAATTTACACATGTTAAAAAAAAAAAATCCAAACAAGTGTTAGTCGAAATGTTCCAGACTTGCAATGT
>JAMXBB010000003.1:10883404-11122786 GCA_024138015.1 Lumnitzera littorea | reverse complement strand
TGGTAGTTCATGGGTTGTCAATAATGACCTATACTAGGTTGGGATGAGTCAATTTTGAATCGGTTCACTTAGGTCGACAGTTCCTAAGCTAGGTTAATGACTTGTGAATTAGTTGTCAAGTTTTTATTAAGTTTTTCATATTCATTTTTCTTCTTTGATTACTAGTGGTATTTTTTTCGTAATTTTTTTTTTCATTTTTAATTCATGACTTTAATTCACATATAAATACATTACTTAAAGATATAAATATCCATTATTATATATTCTATAGTATTATATACATATTGTATAATATATACTAAAATATTACATATATATCTTGCATATATTATATATATATATATACTATATTTATATTATATATATACATATTGTTTTGGTGATTACTTAAGACTCTATTTGATTTAATAATATAGATATACTATCTAATATATTAATACCACCATCAAGTCTAAGTATATTATATATGTATATTGTATTATATAGGTTATCGGTTTATATTATATATATGTAATATGTCTGTTTTTCCTTTTTTTTGACATTTTTTTTTTCTAATTATTGGGTTTGAACTTGTGGGTTGACCCATCAGTTTGATAGGATGCTATAAGTAGAATTGTTTGGACTTGTCAGGTCGTCAGACCGATTTTACGATTTGGAACCAATCATTTCTTGTCAAATGTTGTCTTTTTCTAAGCTTAATTAATTTATATTATGTGTCATTTGGGCTTCGGTAATACGTCGACTGTAGATTTTTTTCTTTTTTTTTTTTTTTAACGAGGAAAGATGAAAGTTTCGTTTAATTAAAAAAGAAATTATTATATCCATTAAACCGATCGTGTAAGAAAACTCATGTTCTCAAGTCACGCTTCATTTTTCTTTCTTTTCCTTTTGTTTTTTTGAATTTTCGTGAAGACATGGTTAAGTTAAATTATAGTTACTATCAACATCACCAAATCCAAATTGAAAGGCTGATTTGGGAAGGGAAAGGGATTTGGGAATGGAAAGGGGTTAAAGGTTGAGAGAATCAATTAAGGTTAAATTAAAGTTAATAAAAAATTATAATATAATTTATATTTATTTATAAAATAATAAAAATTATCTTTATTCTTAATAATTAAAAATTGAAAGCTTTATATAATTTATGTTTTTCTTTTATTTAAATTTATTTTTATAATAACTTGGTATTTTTTTTTTATAAAATATAAGAAAAATAACATATTTTAATCTAAAAAAACTCATTAAATTTTTATAAAAATCAAATTGAATTGATTAGATCAACTAGATGGAACTTAGAATCATTCTTAATGAAAATAAATAAGGTGATTCAAACCAATTTAATAAAGGAGTCAACCATTCAAATTGGATTGGCTTTAACCCGTACTACCATGCCAGGTCAAGGAATCGAACCTAACGAGTGATTCTTGCCCTAGATATTAACTTGCGTGAGTCCACAGTCTAAGTGCGGTTCATGGATTCGAACCCATAGGTCCATAAGTCCATAGCAGGTCACTAACAAAATTAAAAAAAAAAAATTATTAATCATCTAAGAATAAAGAAACTAAGAAAATTAACGATAAATGAAACACAAAATTGAATTATAGTAAAATTATAAATTATTTCCATGTGAGTTAGAAAAACTTTTCTCATTCATGCGTTTTCATTACTAACACAAAAATTAAATATGTTTCTGATGCGGGTATGTTTTGGTACGTAAGTTCTCGCTCCTAAACAATATGTGATTGTCTTTCAACGTCTTTTTAGTTGCTTTGTTCAACATTGCTAATATCAGCGAAGGTGGATGTAAGTTTACATAAATAAGATAGTACGTACTCTACAATTTTATTATAAATTAGTTTAGAATTATTCAGATTACGTTTATTATGTAGAAATAATTTAAAATAAAATGGAGTAGAATAAATTAGAATAAAATGATGATTAGAATGACAAATTATTTTTTTTTTGTTTGAAAATATTCATATAATGAAATGAAATGAAATTAAATGTATATATAGTAGTAATTGTCAAAACTATCCTTACTATTGTATGTTATAATTAGGTTGAAAATTAAATAAGTAATTTTTGTTAATAATAATTAATGGAGGGCAATAATGGAATCAAATTCCTCTTCAAAATTAGAATTATTAGTTCCATGAAATCGGAATTCCACATTCTAAATATTTTTTTTAACATAAGAAAAGAGAATGAAACACCGTTTTAATCCATTCTCACGTATCAAACGTTATATCAATTCTTAAATCATTACTCATTTTGGGAGATCCATGTATCCAGTGGTTCCGCTCTGGTCGGGTTGGGACTCCATTCCCGTCGGCCGTCTATGCTTGCTTACTTCAGGCAACACTGTTTTTCCCGTTCACAAATACTCGGAAATCTAACTAACCAGACCAACACCTTCGTACCTAGCTGCTGTTCTCTGAGAATATGTGACCAATTTGATATTTTCACGACAGCTTGGCGAAACCTGAAAAAGTAAAGAAAAGAATATAAGACCCGACTTTTTTTGCCACAATCTGCAATCATAAGAACTGAGCATTTGCGCGGCTTTCAATTGATTCCAATCAGTGTTTGTATTGACTATTCGCAAAAGGATGGTGTCGATCCATCTTGTTCTTTTGTGTTCCTTAGAATTTAAATTTGCAACCATGATTATCATGTGAAGTAATCATGAAAAAGCATCATTGCAAATGTTTTAGATTCTCTCTTTTGATATTGACATCACCTTTCACGATCGCTACCCGAGGATGTTTTCCGCCAAAGTTCTTTTAATATGTATTAGCATACAATAACCAAATAGAATAATTAAAGAATATATGAAACTTTTAAGCTTAAAAAGATTGATGAGATAAAGTGGAATATGTTACAATTTGAAGAACCGTAAAACCAATTGAGTGGTGTTAAATATAGTGAGATTTAATGTGAAAATTTAAAATTCGAGGTCAATAAAACTCAAATCTTTTATTTTTGATCTACTCGAAAAGTCCTTAATTGGCGAGATTCAATTATTCATCAAAATGGATTATCTAGATAAACAAATATATTCCTTTTTCATTAAGTTTGCATTAAAATGATTTAAACTCGATAAAACTGAAACCTTTTAGTTTGATCTAGGCTCAAAAAATTCCTATTAGTGGCTTGACTCTTTACTCCCTTAAGCGGGATTATTTAGATAAAAAAATTATATATTGCTTTTCATTAAGTCTGCATTAAAATTCAAATATGATATAATTCAATAAGATTTATTTGTATTTATGCTTGACTTTAAATTTAATTAAGTTTTGAAGTCTACAAAGACACGGGTACATTAAACTCAAACTAATAAACTATTGAAATAATTAATATTTTAAAATAATTATTTTAAGATGCAACAAATTTATAGCTTTTTATTTAACATTGTATATATTTTGTTTAATTATATGAATTCAATAATCTATTTAAATCGTGTTTTAAATAATATAAAAATATAATTAAAATATATATTAGACAATATTGAGGTTATAAATATTAAAATACAATAATGAGTTTAGTATTTTCATATATCAAATAAGAGATAGTACAAAATTTTGTATTTAATATTATATAAATCAAATATGATATAATAAACTTGTATTATATTATCTAGTTCTTTAGTATCTTGTGATATCTTGGAACTACCTTATACCCTATAGATTATACAAAGTACATGGTAGCTTGTAGAATCTATAGATTTTTTTATTTTATAAATTTTATTATAAGTATTTTTTCGAAACATAAAACAAATCTAACCCTTTATTTTTTCCAAAGGCAATTTCTCGATTTAGTCAATCTTTCAAATGATGTCATGCCCCAAATTAGAGAGTCATAACTGCTATGTCGTGTAAATCAACCTAAACTAGAATTTAACCACTTAAGCCGCTAATGTAGGCATAGCTTATACAAGACGTTTACCACTTTCCCGTTTTGAGCCATCTAATTGTGAGTCTATTAGATATCAATTTATGATGTAATACTTCAAAATAACTTTAGAAAATAAACTTATGGCTCAAATAATCGAGAAAATTAAGCTTTACAAATCTTTTAGAGTATAACATCTCAATTTCAGTAAAAAGTTTTAAAAGTAAATTGATTTGGGAAAATAAAGTGTTTAATAAAGGGTTTATAAAAAATCACAGGTTAATAAAGCATGGTAAAGTATCCATAATTGCAAACTGGAGGGTCACTAGTAGATACCCTATTTGTTTCCCTATAAGTTAGTAAAGTTGGAAAATAAATAAGAACATAGTCCATTAGTTTTGAATCTCACTCTTAGACCTTGTTCTCTAGTCTTCGTGAAACTTGGTATAATATTGGTGACTGTATTGGAAACTTACAAAACAGCTATAGAGGAGTGAGTGATAACTTGCTTAATAAGTAGGACAAAAACAATAGCACATATCAGTCATCAAGTAACCAGGGTTTTCAAGCAAGATTAATTAGATGCAGTGTATGTTCAAGCAAATGTTATTACATGATATTGACTGATTATTGTGAAAACATAGAAATTTCACCCGGTTTAATTCACGTTTTGAGGAGTTTGACACTGCGTACTTTACATATCGAAACCAAATTGGGGCTTATGCAATGGAGAAACACGCTCCACCCTAGATTACCTTCGAACCATAGTCCCTAACCTTATTGCGACCTCTTCTCTATCACTTAGTTTGACTAAGAGTAGGAAAATAACTATTTCTATTATCCTCATCAAAGGGTCCATGTTTTGACCAAGAATCCTAGTCGTTTCTCCTAATGGGTTTGATGCAGGTTTGGGTAAAAGTTAAGTTGAGTTTGAATTAGTTTGCCTCTTAAGGTGATCGAGCAATTTTCATACAATTCAATCAATACAATACCATAAGGCAATTAATACATAAAATTCAGTACTCATTAATAGCAATACAATATCCAAACATATGTATTGCACACATACACATGCTAATAACTTACTATCACCAATATGACATGTTACGCCCCGAAGTCGCGAAGTCGCGAAGTCGCAAAGTCGCAACAGTCTCGCCGTGTAAACCATTCTATGATAGTAACTGGCCTCATAGTACCTACCATAGAGATAATCTACACAAGGCATCGACGACTCCTTGCTTTGAAATAAACAGTTCGATTAATGATTATACAACAATTATGATAATTATCACAAAGTTCTATAAAACATAGATAATTATAAATAAGTCCACAGAGCTTCCCAGGAAGTTTTACATAATAACTACAGTTTACTAATTTACAGAATAACTAACAGTCTTCAACCTTTAACTACAAGGTCAGTCTAGTTACACATTATGCTAAATAACTTGATCCTCACACCCCTGGCTTCAAAAGGACTAACCTCTGGATAATTGTAGGGCGGCATAGTACTTGAAGAGATTACAAATCAGAACCTGTAAAAGGATTTATAAGGGTATGAGCAACTACAGCTCAGTAAGTTGAATTGGAGATTCATGAATGCATACAAGCACAAACAGGGTTATCAAACAATTATTTTCATGCAATGCAACAATCAAGTATCATCGCACAACGTAGTCTGGTCTGTTGTGAAATTAGAGAAATTTCACTCGCTCCGATCCGAGTTGAGGAGTTTCATGTTATGCAGCAGCTCACAACCAAACCCAGGCTTGTGCAATGGAGACCTCGCTTCTCCCGCGACTACCTTCGAACCATTGACTTCACCCTCGCCGCAACCTCCTCTCCTGTCACTTAGTTCGACTGAAGATGAAGAAGGGACCATTTTGCAATCCTGTGCTATCCCTTTCGAAGGGGTCGGTATTTGGTTGGAGAGTCCTATGATCCCCTAATGGGTTGCAATGCATGACATTTTCGGTTATTAGGGTCGACTAAGATTAAATTCCGGTTAGGGTGTTCAACAAGTTCATACCAATTCAATCAGTCACAAAATCATTCACAATACAAATTCCAGCACAAATTCAGATACATCAAGCACATGCACAAGCTACTTACATTCACAATCATATACAAGCCTAAGTCTCCGAGTATTACAAAACTAGTACTCTATTACAATAAGCAATAACCCAACTTACCTGAATTTGCTCAATCACTCGATCCTCTAGTTGCGAGTTGATTTGTTTCTGGGTGTCCTATAATACAAATAGGTTCTTTTAGTACTTATATTTTATGGATTCTTATTCTAATTTATAATGTAACTCATTTTCCTCATGTATATCTACAACGTATTAATAATTTGTTGTATTCTATTTCGGGGTTCGGCTCCTAAACTAGATTCTAGTTTTAATTCCTAAGTCGTAATTAGGCTCGAATCCCAATGTGACATTAATCACCTTATGCTCGGGTATTCAAATATCCTATTGGGTCGAAATTTTGGTATTTTAAACTATTCGGTACACGCTAACTCTAATTGAGGTATCAGATTTATTCCCGATGTGTAAAAATCTTACATTTTGAGATATTTACTTAAAATTAAATATTATTTCAGATTTATTATTTTTCTGATTTCAATTATAATATTATCTAAATAACTTCATTTTTTTAGATTTATTAATTTACATTTTCACATATTCCTAATTTCTTATATTCTTTACCTAATTTCCCTAATTAATCATACTTAGTACCTAAAGGCTAGGATTAGGGTTCCACTGCAGAGATTAACTTCCTTAAACATCTAATTAAGATCTAAATCAGTAATTAACATCCTAACCACCTAATTAATCCTAAATCACCCAATTTTACCATCATTTTAGGGCTAAAAATTAACTTAAAATTTTCAAAAATTAATTTAAAAAAAATGGCTTCATAGCACTGTTCTACATCATATGAGAATTCTACAGAAAAATTTTGAGCCCCAAACTACATCCCTAAGCCTATTTAATTTCCGGTTTAATTATGCTCGGTTTTGAACAATTTGTTAAGGACCCTATATTTCCAGACATAATTAAACTAAATCAATATTTTTACCTAAATCTACATACAATAAAACCTCAGAATAACAAGTTTCATAATTTTCTAGGCAAAATAACTAATTTTACAAAATTATACAAAAATCGGGGTGAATAAATGACTAACCGGTTCGAAGCTTTCTGGCCGTCCAAACCCAGTCTAAGGCTGTCGGCCGGTCCAGGCGGTGGTTCTAGTGTAGGGTGGGTGTGGTGGTTCGGTCCCAGGTGGTGGTGGGTGGTGGTTTTAGTTCACCCTGCTAATCTGCACAGTTTTTTTTTTTATTTTCTGGAATTTCTCTCGATTTTTTTTGTGTTTCGATTTTTCTCAGATCACAAACTAGCCAAATGACTTCTGAGAATTTTTTCCTTATTTATAGACAAATGTAGTAATTAATGTGCATTAATTTGATGGGATTTTGCCCCATTTCCTTGATTTTTGGCTTTTTGTTTGTCAAATTCTTATTGGTTATTTTTTTTCTTTTCAGTCCACGACCCGATCTTGTTGCAGTTATCCTCTTCTGATTTTTTTATAATTATTTTGTATTTTTCTTTAATTATTTACTTAGTTTTCGGCCAATTTTAGTAATTACGCGTATTTTTATCTACACGTAAATACATGTAGGGTACACGTGAACATTTCTAAATATTATTTTGGTCATTCTAAAATTTTTAGCATATATATAATCTATCTCTACTAATTTATTAGTTATTATATTACACTTTTTGCCTTTTCGGTAATTAGTGGTTATTATGCTTAAAATTTGAAAATTTTATAATCTCCTATTTTACTACTTACTTTCTTAAATTTAAGTTTATAGGGTCATTTTTACTGGTATTTTGCTAAATAGTTTATAATTTGGGTTTGATCGGATCCTTTAGCCGATCGCCCTAAACCTTGGGTTTTAAGCTCAAACCTATGGTTACTTGGCTTGGCTTTAGGGCTTACATGACATATACCATGGTCTTTAAGTATGCTTAAGCAATACTCCAAAATACGGTGAAGTATTGATCTTATTTACCTAGAATTCAATTGCTTGTTAACTTGGTTGTTCACTTGTCCTTGTTGGTGATCCCTTGATGTTTATCTTGATGTAGTACTTTATTTTGAATATAAATTAGGACATATTGCTAATTTACTCGTTTATAATATAATTAAGTAGAGTAGTTGTTGGTTTATTAGCCTACACCCTAAGTATTGGATGTTTAGAATAGTACTATAAGTTTATGTTACCTTCTGAGCTATCCCTTGAGTTAAGATGTTTATGAAATATTTATTGGAGAAGCTTCTGAGATATCCTCTATAATATTTAGGTATTGAAGTTCACCATAGATTCATTCTCTGTATCAATCTCTAAGATTAATAAATCCCCAAGATTTTCAATAAATATCGTCTAAGCCAAGTTCTAAGTTAGGTCATTCTTAAAGTTCTTAAATTGAAAGCTTCTGAGTTATCTTCTAAGTCATATTAAGGTTAAAGTTTTAATAGGATTAACCCTTGAATCATACTTTGAGTCTGATAACTATCTAAGATTTCCTATGAATTACCTTTTGAAACAACTTCCGAGTGTGCATATATCTAGAATTACTACAAATATTATTTTGAGTTACCTTATAACTAAGTTGCTGCATTCATTAGAATATAAATTTCTTCATAAAAATCCTCTTAGATATCATTTGTGTTCAATCAGCTTCATAATTTCAACAAATCTACCATCGGAACTTTCCTCTAAGACCTACAACTTTAGAGTTTTAATAGATGCTTCATTTGACTTAACCTTTGAGGTTCCCTTGTTTTATCATTTGTTCATACTCTTACCTCTAATTTAGCTTTTGAGTAAATATCTAATAGAACATATGCTCCTTAACTTCTTTTGAGATACCCTCTAACTCTATTATTTATAGAGTTTTAAGAAAATCATCCTCTAATCAAGCTATTGAATCTCCTGTTTTTATATTTTATTCATAAGTCTTGCTTCTAACTTACCCTCTAAGTACCATTCTAGTAAAAAACTTATTCATAGAATCCTTTAAGCTATCATCTGCCTAACTTTTAATTTTACATACACTTTGTTAATTCATCCACTTCCACCCAAAACTCCATTAAAACAACCAAAGTAATACTCCATTCTGTGACATATCATAAGTCAGCAGTTAAGATATGAACATTTGACTATTAGGATAAAGCCCTATTCTTATACGATAGGATTAGGGTCAATAATTAATCTAAAATATTCGAAAAAGTAAACTGATTAGCTAGAAACTTATGAGAAAAATGATAACCCTAATCAAGCAATTTTCGTACATTTGAAAGTCCATAATATAATAAGATATTAATAATACAATCAAAATAGTGAGAATTTACTATATATGAGCTACTAAAATCGCATTAAGGAAATCGTACTTAAATTTAAGGCCTTCGAGAAAAATTTATTCGATTGAACCTAAACTCTACGATTATGATAGAAAAGTTAGTCAAAGTGACTCAGTGAAGTTAGATTTAAAAAATAATAGCCTAAAATCCTAATTTTAACCTTAAAAGTGAAATTACTCAATATAGTGTAAAAATGATCGAAATCTCTAAAATCAAGCTTAAAATATGATGAGAACCTAAAGATAAGTTAATTAGGTTATAATAATATAGCATAATTTGTTATATGAGTATACACATATTTTTATGAATATACCCGATATATATAATAATTGTACTCGTAAATTAACTTGAAATTATATAATTATGCATAATAAGCGATTAATTTGCAAAATTAAATAGGAAACATGTTTCAAAAACAAAAGACATGCTAGAAACATCATTACATGTATATAATTAATCATTACATTATATTAACAAAATCATTAAATACTAATATAAGATATCAAAATATCCTAAAATATCATCTAAAAATTATAAAAAATAAGAAACAACCTAGAATATGATTGGATTAAATGTGAAGTAGCTTAAAATGAATAACCAGCTACATCAAAAGCAATTAAACAAAAAGTTGACACATCATACATGCAAATTTCTTAAAAGAATAGATAAATAAATAAAAAAATAATTACTTAAGGGTTAAGAAAATGTGAAACTGACCTAAACTACTATAAATAGGATACTAGGACTTAGATTTCACATTTTGGTAACCAAAAACACTTAAAAAAATAAAAAAAATAGGAAAAACAGAGCAAAGTACTGACATAGCATGGATCTCCGATCATTTGATGACCTGACATAGAGTCCAACTGCCACCTAATAGAGCCACCACTGACTAATTCGGTTGACAACCCCTTACCAGCCAACGTTGATCGAAGCTTCAATAAACAAAGGTCTTGAGTTTCTACCATGTTTTTCCCTATTTAAAAAAAATATTAAATTAATTAATAATAATATGAAAAAATTAATTCCTTAGTTATTTTAGATGTGCTTTTATTTTGTAAGTTTATTTTTGAAAAATTAAGAATATTTAATATACTTTCTTAACAAATATATTATTCATCCGAAATTTAAAATTTAAAATAAATACACTAAATGATATAGTTTCTAGCTCAAAATTTTTGTATAGAATACATACGATATGTACTTATTTGTTATGTAGCCAAATTTTTAATTTGGGTATTTTTTGTATTTAATGTAATTTTTAGCATTAAAAATAGCTAGAAATAAGGTGAAATGATGAAATAAATAGGTTTTTATGAAATTAATTGATGAAAATGACATATATTGACTTTTGGTGATAAACTCGATAGTATGGAACAATTTACTAATTGAGTTCCCTATATTTTTAGGAGTCTATAAAAATTTTCAAGGAATTATTTAGTGACTCGAGCTATTTAGTATGAATTTACATAATAAAATAACTTAAATTACAAACTAAGGGTCGTTTTTAGTAATAATAGGCTAAAATGTGATAAATATTAAAATAAAAACTATATATATACATGTTGGTTAGAATTGGTAAAAAATGAATTTTTAATATATTTAGTGATAGTTTTATGACCGGGTTAAGATATATACACATTAGGGTTACATAATACTTATATTATTAAAGTTATATTAGCAAATTATATAAAATATAGTCCAATTACATAAAATGAGTATAATATAATAATACTCATTATAGGTACTTATAAGTATATTAAAAATTCTAAATATCCTTTAGAAGTCATTTCTCGAAATAAAACCTATAATACGTATCGTTAGGTATATACAAACCCAATAATACTACTTTTACTAAAATCAGACAATCTTAAATAATATAATCTATATCTCTATAATACTACGAGAATTTATGAACTACGATAACTTGATCATAATTGAAATGTAAATCGACTAATTAACAGTACGTTTTAATATGATTAAAATGATATGTTATACATAATAATATAAGTACGTATATTATCAATACTTAATAACTTAACTTATATAATAAAACTATATCTTAATATATAAGGAAAATAATAATATATATAACTATTTAGTGAAATACAAATAAGATAGAATCCTAACGTTTTCGCAACTCTTACGAAAACTAAATATGGGTTTTGTATATACATACATACATACATATATATATGGTCTTCCAATGAACAAAACTGTGATGATACGAGTCTACCACAGTCAGTGTCAGAATAGTTAAGTGAGATTAATGCTTTATAGTATTTCGGGATATTATTTCCAAATATCTGGAGATTTTGGTATGTATCTACTTGTGATTGTAGTTAAGTATTTATGCGTGTGCAGCAATTGTATTTGAGATTCGATTTGTTGTGATGGGAGCTAAGCTTTATGTTATGGTTATTTTATAAATATTATTATGCTTAAATTGTTTGAGCTTAGTTAGTCATCTTAAAAATGAACTAACTCAAACTTGGCTTAACATCTAACTTGATATACATCGCAATTCACTATGGGTAATGGTTAGGATTCTCAGGCCAACACGAATTTCCTTTGATGAGGATAGCTGAAATGGTCTTTGCCCCACCCTTAACTAAACTAAGTGACAGGAGATAAGGTCACAACAAGATTGGAAGCTGTGGTTTAAAGGTGATCACAGGAGGAGGGTATTCTCCATTGCACAAGTCCTGGTTTGGTTTCGATTCATGAATGCGCGACATTAATCTCCTCAACTTAGATTAGAGCAGGCACAATTTCTCTTATTTCACAACGAACTGAATAACGTCATGTGATGATATTTGCTTGTATGTACATTACATCTAATTAACTTGGTTGAAAACCCTACTTGTAATATGCTGAATGTATACTTCTGTCTCCGCCCCACTTACTGAGTAAGTTATCACTTATTCCTCTATAGTTTGTTTTGTAGGTTCCAAATGGATTATAAGTATCTACGTAAAACCAGAGATCTAGCAAACTGGGATAGAGAGTAAGGTGTAGCAATAAATGGCTAGTTATTATCCTCAGTATTGACTTATCTTAATTTTTAAGGAAAACTACATAGAACTCCCTAAGGGACTTGGTAGTTTTCAATATTCTAGATTGTAAAGAAATGATACGTACCTCTAGGATTTACTACCATTCTTTTGTAAAGTCAAATTACAAGTTTATTTTTAACAAATTATTTCAAAGAATTATTTCACAGGTTTATATTAAATAGGTATTGAATTGAACGTTTCAAAGGGGTAAAGTTGAGTATGCCTGGTGTGAATTAGGTTTAGGATAGTAACTGTAATGATAGTTTTTATCTTAGAATGGCTCATACAGTGGGACTATTACGACTTCACCTTTTTGGGACGTGACACATCCATACTTCACAGCATCATTACATTTAAATTTTTTATATAACACAACATCATTAATCAATTTCTCTAATTCCCATACTACCAAAATATTCACATAAGTGGCACATACTTGATTTTAGTATTTTCCCTCAATAGAACTCCTTCCAACAGCACTCATATGCCACAATATACTTCAATAACTAGTAGAGCTCGTAATCTAAGTGAGGTCTTTAGGAAAAATATAATAGTTTTTATCAAAAACACTATTTTAATCATGATTTAAGGCTAAAAAATTCATAAAAATTATAAAAAATGGGAAAAATCTCTTCATAGCATTTTAATGTAAACATAGAAAGGTTTACAAAAAAATTTTGGAGTCAAAACTATATCATTAGACTTATTTATTTCAACATCGAAAAGTGCTCAGTTTCATTAGTTTCGTTAATTTCTTAAGTATGTATACTGTATCTATTAAATTTTTACAAAATTGTATTTTTCTTATATTTTACATATGAAAATAGTTAAAAATAAAATTTTCTAATTAATTTTTATATTTTTAGCAATTCGCATAAATTCGGCCTGAAAATGGGACCTCATTGGAAATAGGAGTTTTGGCCACCAATGGTGGCTACCACCTTGTTGAGTGGCCTAAACACGAGCTCCCCTATTGCCTGGTGATAGCGATTAGCTTTCAGCAACTCCTTAGATACTTGTACTCTTCTAAGCTCTGTTTACATTCTGTAAATTTTGCCTAATTTCGTACTTAAAACTTTAAGCCCTAAGTTTAATTTTTTCAAATCCTTCTTTGCTTATATGAAACTTTAGAGAGTGTTGTCAGATTTGTCAAAACTATTTGGAGTGTAAAAATGATCTCTCTCTCTCTCTCTCGTAAAATTAGAGCTTTTATATGTCCAGATGCATGCTTAACCTCACTTAATTCATTAATACCTGTCATATTCAGCTCTACATGCCAAAACTAACTACATCCAGTTGCCTTAAGTGATTTTGTGATTTTTATTAAATTTTTATGAATTTAATTAACTTATTTTGGCCTAAAATGCTATTTTTTGAGTATTTTAATTAGTTTTGGTCATATGTATATACATAAAAATTATATACGACACATATATATGTTTTACATGTTATTTTATGTCTCATAATAATTTTATTATATATATTATTTATTTCTAAAAATTTACAAACTAACGGAACCTATTTTACGTATTTACTATAAATAATACGTATATAGTTAAATTACACTATTTTAGCCCTATTATTATTTATCATATTTTTAGCATTCGAGTCTACATTATGTCCTCAACTAATGTTTTGAGTCTTCTCATAAATTTTTATGTTATTCGGGTTAGTTTCACTAATGCCCTAAATTATTTGCTCAAATAATTACGTGAAATTACGGAGCTTACAAATGATGCCAATGAATGGAGTCCATTGAGGTTTTTTGACCAATTTTTTTTCCTTAAATTGTTCTTTAACCATTATTATCATGGGTGAATATTTATGAAAGTATTATACAAAATTTTCTTTACGTAAATAAAACATTTATTTTGTAATAATCATATTGCAGAGATATTTAAGAGAATAAGCATATCATTTTAAAAAAAAATGAAAGTGGTAAACATGGTACTTAATGTGAGATTTATAATGTTTATTAAAATATGAATAAAAAATTCATGAGATTGTATAATTCAATAATTATAGATACGACAGTAATATAAGATTGAACAATCAATCACGAGAAAATGAAGACATTACATGGAAAGCGGAACATAATGTAAATTCAAACTAAAATATTTTTCTTCCTAAAGGTATATGCATCAGTAAAATAATCTCCTTGAAATCTAAGAAAATCGAATTTTAGTCTAGGAAGAATACCAAATATTTTGTCAAACATAAAACAAGTAAACTATTTGACTAGAAAACTAAGTGATGGACTTACCTTATATCCTATAGATGGCATAAAAATAGAAACTAATAACTTAGATTTCCTTTTCAAACTTTATTAAATGATGGATTTAGTAAAAGAGTAAGGACAATGGAGGAAATAAACTAATAAGCATTTAGTTTAGCGTTTTTGACCGACTAGACTTTGCTTTATTTTAATGAGATTGTATTATTTATTTAATTATTATCATAGGGCAAGATCTTAAAACTTGTATACTGTATGCTTCAAAGTACAGGTTCCAGGTGGATATTGGGTACCGTGACTTTTTACCTGTACCCTATCCTGTGAGGATAAAATTTAAAAAATTATTACACAAAACTTATTCTATAACCTTAATTACCCATTCAGTACCTATTTGATTGAGTAGAATTCGAGTAAATATTCTGTACAATAGGATTACAACCAAATGCTATCTAAATCTATATTTATATTTTAAGCTCAATTTGAAAGTTTAATTATTAAGTTTTGGAGTGTACAAGGATGGGTACATTAAACTCGGACCAATAAACTGTTGAAAGCTTTATCCCTGTCAAATTGAACCGGAATAGATGTAGCATTGAATTTAAATAGCTTCGAAACCAGCCTAAAGGATCTCTGACCATAGCCAGGCAGTAATTTATTGTCTGAAATTACCAAATTCATTCAAAGGGCTTCTTGAAGTTCACGCATGGTTTAAGCTTTCTACCATTTCTGTACATAAGATACTGGTTTTCCGTCGAAAACGAGCAATATGTCTGCAATTTTCCTGGAATTGCGGTTGAACTTCTATTTACCCGACGACAATCCATTGCTTAACGGTGGTCTGCTAATTATTTGATCAAATATTAATTTGGGTATGTTGACAAGCGCATCCGGCTAGCTTGGACAATTTTGTGTTGCATGTGTCTTGCACTTTACTTGGTTCGAAGAAATAACAGTCAAAAAGAGAAGGAATAGGTAAAATTAATGTTTTAGATTTACAAGTGACAAATAACCTAAGGCTTTAACGGTATGATTATTGAAAAACTCAGTTTATTCTTAGTCTGAATAACTATTAAATTTCTGAGAGTAGAGCTTTTATAATGAATATTGTTTCTCTAATATCAAAATTGATTTTAAATGAGGAAACATGAGTATTCATATACTCTTGATTCCGATAATATCTACCAAATTTTCTCCATAATTGATGAATGATATAAAACTTCTTTGTTTAAGAGTTATTTTAATATGCTTATCATGAATTCTAGCGTTGTAGCTTTCATGATTACGTGCATGAGCATGACAAAGAAAAAAAAGCCAAGGAATGGTTCAACCACTATGTCACAAATAGATATCATAATATATTTATTTTATTAACATTATTGACAAAGGAAAGAGATAAGACAACTGTCTGTTTTTGAGGAAGCTGCTTACATTTTTACTCCGTCGAATCATCTGTTAAATTTAAAAAGGATATAGTGTGTCAAATATAAAAAGGGAATAAATGAAAAGTAGGTAACAAATCGTTCTCAATCAATAGGGAGAAAGGGCTAGAAGATAACTGATATAAAACAAGGAAAATTATATTCCATACCGTTACTAATAAATTAGATTTTGAAATACTTTTCTCCTATTATACAAATCAATATTAAAATTAAAAAAAAAAAATTTACTAGAGGCATAGTGAAATATTAATGCATCAAGCTAGTGCCACTGTAAAAAATAAAAAATAAAAAATAAAATTGAGCAGCAAAGATTGTAAGCTAGCAACAGTTTATAAACAAACGTTACAGTCATCGATTTATAATGGCAATTTTATTTTTAGCAAGACCTTTACGAAATTATTACAACTTTTTTATATTATAGTAAAAGTCGATACATTAACATTACTTTTAAAATTTACAGTATAAAAAACCACCATAAAAATTTATGTTATTGGTGTAGTATATATTAGTTATATTTTGAATTGCTACTACTTCTAGTGGACACACTACAATAGAAAAACATATTTTGTGAAAGGGGTTTTTTTTTTTTTTTTTTTTATATTGCAAAATTTAAGATGAATGTTCATAATATACAAATCATGGATACAATAAGGAAAAAAATTGCTACTATAGGTGCTTCCTTAAAATGAAATTGTTATTATAAGTCGGCAACTAGGGTATTTGTTTATAAACTTCCTTTAATTTATCCTCATAAATCCATTAGTGTATAAACTTTCCACTTTGAATATGATTAATATTTACTAAATAGAAAATAAATCGCTACTATAAATTGTTAACAATATTGATTATTCATAACCTCAGTTAATTTCGTGTAGCATCTCCTACACCTAACTTTAATTAATAATTCAATATTACAAGCAAAAGCACTTACACATTAACTGAGGCAAAGCGTTAGTTAATAGAGTCAATTTCTTCCTCTAGTAATGATAGATTATATAAGGACAAAATGTAATCTCTACTCTGCTCCTTTTAGAATTAACTCAACCACTTAAACCGGCCAAAATGATGAAATGTAAATGATGCCTTTTGCAATAGAATTTCCCATGTTCCATTCATTTTTTTTTTCCCATGTCTTGTGTGGGGAATTCATATGACTTAAAAACCTACACCGAAAAACCAAGGTGCAAAATTAGGGCACGTCATAAATTTAATAAGTGCGGATACTGGCTTGAATTCACGGTCGAAACAGTACAAATAAAACAATTTAGTGGTTGGCCTTCCGTGTCTATACGGAGCTTTCACAGATTTGTCTCTAAGTATCTTCTCTCCAACGACGGGATGTTAGAAAGAGTACGTGATGCAGAATAACAAAACGATTTAATTAAAAAAATTAATTTAGACAAAAAAAAAATATATTATAAGAAGCATGCTAAGAAATCCATCACGAAACATACAAAATAGAACCTGTTTTGAATTTGCTCAATTCATGCGATTACATTGTGGAAAGGGAAGCCATCATGTGACAAGATTTAAGAATCGCATTATCCTTCTTTTGCTTTGTTCTCATACCGGAAAGAATATTTGAAGTATAAACCCTCCTTTATTAAATTATTAACTAGCCCTCGTAGACAAGTCTTGATGGATTGAATTCAATATCACATTGAAGCCGCTGCCGAACGTAATTCCCTTAGTGAAATCCTCACTTGTGAAAAATCTACGAAGATAAAGCTTGTTTATATACTTATTGATTATCCCAACGAACTAACTCCTAGTGAATCCGTCTAGTTGAGTCAAGAAGAATTAATGCTGTTCTTGGAAATTGTTGAAACTTATAAAACTTTACTGTAGTTGCAATTGATGCAGTGAATAAAAATAACTAAATAAATTGAAATAATATGATTTGATGTTCTTATATCATCGATAAATTTTGATAGTCTTATACTATGGATGAAAGATAAAATCACTCTACTCTTGAAAGAAATCAATTTTATTTAACTTAATGATCAATAATTTAATTTTTCAAAACCCTTTCTAGAGTACTATTTATATAAAGATAAAATAAATATTAATCTTACAATATAAACCCAATCTAATGATTAATAATAAATTTCTTAAAATAAAAGATACTAAAAGATATTCTCAAACCTAAAATATATTAAAATATATCTATCTTAAAATAATGAAAATAATATACTTGTATTGATAGTCCCCATTAATATATATGACTTAAGAATTCTGTGTGTGTATGTCGCTATGTGTATACGTGTGCGTGCGTGCCTCTATGCGTGTGTGCATGCGTATGTATGTTAAGTCAGTTTATCATAAAATTGGAAATAATATTCTTCGCTTTTTTACATATAATTCTATACTTTAATATGATGTATTAAAGTTCATAACCTTATTAAACCATTTTGGTTGAATTTTGTACAATATGATAGTCTTATTACATAATTATTATTAATACACATGAGTACATATGATTTATTATTAAAATAAACTCAACATCTTGTTTTTTTGATATATCATATATTGTCATGTATGAACATAGATTGCGTTTTTTATGCTTTTATTTAAAAATAACTGCTCGTGATTGATATTTGATATACAAAGAAAAATGGAAAAGACAGAAAATTTTAGATCTTTCACTGTTGTTCTATGAGGTTAATCGTCTACTCCATAGCGTGAATCACATGGAGTTTAACTTGTAAGAAATGCAATATGAGCTAATCACTTTTATAGTCATATGCCTCCGTCATTAGTCCAAGGTATGAGAAACAATGATCGGACATCATTGTCAAAATTCCGCATGTTTCTCTTCTAATTAATTTAAAGGGGCATATATGATATAGCTGATTTATGATTGAAAATGTATTGACCGATAAAAAAGAAACGTATGAGCCAAATTATGATGGATTTCCTTTTTTTTTTTTTTTTAATTATCAAAATCTCATGATTGTAGTGATTGAAGACTTTAATTTTCCATGTCATTGTGGTATGTAAGAATGATATCATGTTACAAAAATCTGTCGCAACAAAAGATAGCATGAGTAGAAAATTCACTGTGGTGAAGGAAAATACGTAGTGGTTTATAAATCTATGAGGATTAATTTCATAATTTATACTTTCATTTTACCGCTTTTTGCAATTATGTGTCTGAAGTTTTGATTTATTTAATATATGCCGAATTGAATATTTAGTTAACATTGTTTATATCTCAATTGTCTCCAATTCATACCTTTAATTCAATTGACACAATCTACAAATGGGATAGTTATGCACAACCTCAAGAGGATCATGACCCCTTACAAGTGATTAGGACACACAGTCACTGGCCACCTCCTACAAAATAGTGTGTTGTGAGACCCACTAATGGCCATGGGTAGTTGCCTAGAACTTTAAAGGGGCTACGCAACCCCTTTAAGGTCATGGGTAATCACCTTATTAACTAATTGTATTAATTAGATTATTAGTGTGAATTGAAGTTAATTGAGGTATAGACAATGATAATTAAATCTTCAATTAGGTATATAAATAGATAAGTTGAAATTTTAAATATATAATTGTAAAAAATGGTAAAGTTAAAGTATAAATTATAATATTGTCTCAATCTAAGATAGGAAATACTAAGTCATGCTAGTGAGGAGCTTTTGGGTGAAACAAATGAAAAGTCCTTCTAGTCAAATATTTGATTGCTTACCTTAAGATATCTCATTGCATACTATACCATTCCCCCTATGATGTTATAAATTGTAGCGTTACTAGTAGGTGTATGTCTCATTCATAAACCAATATGGCAACCAATAGAAGTATGATGTCATGAAAGTAGATAGCAATGTGATTAAGGAGGGGGCATGCAGCTTGTATGAGGCTTAGACAATGAGTGACTCCTAGCATGCTTGTAGGATGCTTCTAAAAGGTTGGTATTGGCATTGTAGAAGGGATAATAGTGGCTAGGGTTTCTAAAAGATAAGGTCAACATATTTATTTACATTTTAATAATGGTATATTCGTTGGATGTTTTGTACACCTAACTAAATGTAATAAGTTATTATAACCTTCTTCTATTCTTAATGAATGACAATTTTATTACAGACTTATTACATTTAGTGATGTGAATGGGCCATTTGATCCTGGAACTTGTAAAATTCCATGTAATCAAGTAGGTTCCCGAAGAGTATTAGATGTATAAAGTAGGCCTAAGTACTAAATTTTGGAAACAGGCTTTGTTAGGATAAGTATGGGATGAGTTTAGAGTCTTAATGTACCTTAAATTGTATCTCCATACATAGAACATAATGTACATATCCTATATATAGACTATCCCAAGAAAATTTAATTATGCTTTATATATATATTTATTTTAATACTCCAATTGATATTAAATGGCATAATTATTATTATTTTTTTTAAAAGGAAAAGCTAGCTTGCTTTGGCATTTCATTTATTTAAACATATGGTTAAAAAAGAAGAAGAAGGAGAGGAGGAGGAGGAGAAAGGACCCTCACATGTTTATACAAGATTCATGAAAATAAAATTTGAATTTATTTTTTAGTCGATTTTGGACATATAATGATGGACTACCGACCATTGATCCTTTCACTTGTGTGTGCCTTCGAGGCCTTCAGTCACTTACTAGAAGAATTATTTTTCGTCAACCTATCGATGACGAGAAACTGTACATAGAAGAAAGGTGACTGAATTCCTTAAGAGCTCTAGAAGGTTACACCTTGCTCTGTTCTCTCTCTTGTGTCGACGCTAACTATTCTTTTGCCGAGTTTTCTGTGCTGAATGATCAGACCTTCAGTTGCTAAGAGCTTCTTGCCAAGTGATGAGACATTGGCTTCTATTGGCTAAGTACTTCTTTTCTGACCTCCTACCAATACTTGCTGCATCCCGTTCTTGTCTTCGCAATCCCTGCTTTCGCCACATCTTGATTCTACTCAGCTATTGTATTTAGAGAATCTTTGTACGGAACCAATGTTGCGCTACCACTTGTCCATTTCATCTGACATTATACTATTTTTTCCTTTTTATCATTTGTCCTATTTACCTTTTTTCATATGTATTAAGAATCCCCTTTTTATGTATGCCTTTTTGTAATTTTTATTATTTGTAATGTTATCCTAGGGACTTTGTACAAACAGTCCCTTCTCCTTATAACCAAAATCATTAAACATTCCTTACAGACATCTTAAATATCCTTGGTCCTTACGAGACATTCCTCTTTAAGTTCATTTTCCATACACTTTTATCTAGTCTTGCCGAGTAACTTAAGATTAGTGACGAGTAGACCTTGGCATTAGCTTGTGTGTTATATTAAGCGAAGTACCAAGTCGTGTTATATTCATAGGCGAGTCATATCCTTTGAACAGTTTCAAGTCAGCTACTACATTTAATTGTCGACCTTACTATACTATTTTCTTCAATATCTCAAAGGACCCATTGGTTCTAATCTCCTACAGCAAGTTCTAGTGATAACTGAGCTTTTAGACACATCATATATTCTTGGTATTAGGAGCTTGAGGTTGAGACCGAGAGATGCATTGTGATAGTTCCTACTAGTTTGTTATTAGATATACTTTGTTTTCATTTGGTATACTAGAGCAAGGTCACAGTTTGTTGTTTGTATGGTATTTTTTATGTGTATGTAAGAGTTTCTTGTGAGAAGAGTATTTTCTGAAGTTTCATTATGAGAACGTTGAATCCTAGTGTTTAAGGAGAGATTAACGATGGCAAAAGTGATGCTCTTGGTTGCGGTCAAGTTACGTAATGAACACCACATACTACTGATGAGCAAATATAAGACCTTACTGCTATTATGACCAATTTAGTTGCCTTAGTACAAAGAGTCATAGAGACTGGATCGCGAGAGAGAGTTGTTGAACAAGGTTGAGAGATGACAGATAGGCCGAGAAGATAGATGAATGAATAGCTTGCACTAGAGTCCATTCCTGTTAACTAAGCACCACCCTAACATGCTGAAAGAGTAGCAAGAAGGAGGTTAGAATTAAATGAAATAGAGGAGTATGAAGAGTAAGAACAATATGATGGAGTCGACAAATGTGAGCTTAGAGCTCCTAGGGGCGCTAAACACCTTAAAGTACAAATTCCAAGCTTCAACAAGTCTGGTAGTATTGATGACTACTTGGATTGGGAGGAGAAAATTGAAAAAATATTTGACTTTTATGATTATGAAGATATTGTTCATATTCGAGTGGCTACATTGGAATTTTTTGGGTATGTAGCAATATGGTGGAAGAAGCTACAGAATGTTTGCCAGAGAGCCTGATGCAAAGTTTGAATATGGAATGAGATGCAAAGAGTCTTGAGAGGTAGGTTCATCCCCAAACATTATGAGTAAGACACTTTCTGACAATTCTAAGACTTGAGAAAAGGTAATAGATTAGTGGATGACTATGTCCGAGAGTTTCATTTGCTCATGATCCAGTGTGATGTTGATGAACCCAAGACGCAAACTATTGTACAGTTCATTTCTGGGCTAAGAATTGAGATTGGTTATGTTGTGGAGTTATAGAGACTAGGAAGTTTAGACAAGGCCATCTGAGTGGTGCAAAGGGTTTAGAGGTAGAGACGAAGCCAAATTAGTTGACCTGGACTGCCGAATTGAAGTAATATGTCGAGCCTACTCGACCATGGTCGAGTACTGAATAGTTTCGAGGTAGACCCCCGAGGACATGTTCCAAATAGACCTGAAGAGGGCTAAGGTAGAGCCAAAGCTAAGGAGACTGAAGTTTGAAGGGACCAAGGTCAAAGCTCAGGCAGGAAGACTTGAGAAATTAAATGTTTCAAATGTCTCGGATATAGACATGTGGCTAGTCAATGTCCGAACCGACGGGTCATGGTTATAAAGGGAGATAAGCTCCAGTTCAAAGTATAGAGTGTGAGTAAAGGGGAGGAAGAGATAGGAGTTGAACAGATGCTGGAAAAGCTTCAAGAAGACGTCAATGCCGTAACAACACTTGAGGGTGGTGCTGAGTACTGTTTTATTGTACATCGATCTCTCAGCACTTTTGTTGCTAACGAGAATGCACAAAGGGAGAATCTCTTGTACTCAAATTGCTGAGTGAATGGCAAGCTATGCACCCCAATCATAGACGGAGGAAGTTATAACAATGTTATAGTGCAAGGAGTAGTAAAGGCCATGAAGTTGTTGACCCTTCCGTACCCTAAGCCGTATAAGATTTACTAGCTGAATGAGAAGGGAGGCTTACCCATTGCCAAGTAGGTTAGGGTACCGATTACTATTGGTGATAAGTACAAGGACAAGGTGTTGTGTGATGTCCTTCTTATATGCGCTTCTCATATCTTACTCGGCCAACCTTGGCTATTTGACTTGAGGGTATTACACAATGGATATAGGAACACCTACGTGTTTCGGAAAGATGGGAAGAAGATTATATTGACCTCCATGAGTCCAAAAGAAGTACAGGAGACACAAGAGAAGGTTGCTAGATCACTGTAACGAAAGTCCTTAGCGATTTCCTGAGCTCAATTTGCCTGAGAAGTTAAGACTGAAGAGTATGCACTCCTTTTAGTCAGGAGACTCTTAGAGTTGAGAGAAGTCGGGAGTTTACCTGCCGAGGTGCAACAATTACTATAAGAGTATGTAAACTTATTTCCTATCAAGATGTCGAAAGGTTTACCTCCCTTAAGAGGCATTGAGCATTGCATTGACTTCTAGTGTAGTGTTACTTTACTAAACCGACCTACTTATAGGCTCAATCTCGAGCAGGCAACCGAGCTGAAGAAACAAGTGGATGAGTTGGTAAACCGTAGATACGTCTGAGAGAGCATGAGCCCCTGTGTCGTATTAGTTACAGTAGTACCTAAGAAAGATGGGTCATGGAGAATGTGTATTGATAGCCACGCCATCAACAAAATTATTATTAAGTATCAATATCCGATCCCACGATTGGATGATATATGCTCAATGAGTTGCATGGTGCCACATCTTCACAAAGATTGGCTTGAAGAGTGGCTACCACCAAATACGAAAGAGACTTGGAGATTAATGGAAGATGGCCTTCAAGACAAGGGATGGTTTATTTGAATGGATGATGATGCTGTTTGGTCTGACTAATGTGTCAAGTACTTTTATGCGGCTCATGAATCATGTGTTGAGAGCACTGATCAACAAATGTATTATAGTTTATTTTGATGACATTTTGGTTTACAGTGCTGACCTCATTGCTTATGTTGAGCATTTAAGATTGTTATTCAACATTCTCCGTGCCAAGAGATTATTCGACAACCTGAAGAAATGCGTGTTTTGCCAAAGCGAGGTTGTATTCCTTGAGTATGTTGTTTTAAGGAAAGGAGTTTGAGATGATCGCAAGAAAGTCAAAGCTATTCTTAGGTAGCTTACATCGACTAGTGCTGCTGAAGTTAGGAGCTTCCATGGTCTAGCTTCATTTGATCGGAGACTCATTCAGAACTTCAGTTCGATAACCACGCCTTTAATTGAATTGAACAAGAATAACACTAAGTTTAAGTGGTCAAAGAAATCTTAGAAAAGTTTTGAAGATATAAATCTAAATTGACATCAGCCTTAGTACTCACCTTCCTTGATTTAAGAAAGTTTTTGAGATAGAATGTAACGTGTCTAAAGTTAGCATTGGTGCTGTCCTTATGTAGGAGTACTGACCAATTGCTTATTTCAACGAGAAACTTAGAGGAGCTATCTTGAATTGCGCAACATATGATAAGGAGTTCAATGCCCTTATCTGAACATTACAGAACTAGTAGCATTACTTGTTGCCAAGAGAATTTATCATCTATTCAGATTATGAATCTCTCAAACACCTCTGAGGGTAACAAAAATTTTCTTAGCATCATGCCAAATGGGTCGAGTTTTTGGAGTCTTTCTACTACATCATCCAATATAAGAAAGGGAGTACAAACACAGTGGCTAATGCTCTTTCTCATTATCATACCCTTATTACGACTATGCAAGCCAAGATACATGGATTTGGTACCCTGCCCAATCAGTATGAGTATGATCCATATTTTGGACCCTTAGTGGCCAAGTGCAATGTTAGAGGAGCTATATATGGGTTTTACTTAAGTTAATGGTTCCTAATGAAGCGCAAGTAGGTTTGTGTGCTGAGTGATTCAGTTAGAGAGCTACTTGTCCGTGAAGCTTATGCTGGGGGCTTGGTTAGCCATTTTGGAGAAAAGAGGACGATTGAAATACTAAGGGAACATTTTTACTAGCTTGAGATAATGAAGGATGTGCGTTGAGTTCTTGAAGGGTGTAAGGTGTGTAAACATGCAAAAGGAAGGAGAGAACCTTATGGAGAATACACACCCCTACCCATATCAGGGTGCCCATAGACTGACTATAAGACCCACAATTAGTTACCCAAAGTTTGGCTTGTAAAATTTAGGGCGATTAGTTAAAGGATCTGATTGAGCTTAAATTTTAAAGTAAAGTTAGAAATATTAGTAAAAATGATCTCGTAAGTTTAAAGTTAAGAAAATAAGTAATAAAATAAAAGTATATAAAACTTTTAAATTTTAAGTATATTACTTGTTATTTATTGAAAATAAGTAAAATGTATTCCGATAATTAATGAATTGTTAGAGATAAATTATATGCATACTAAAAATTATAGAATGAACTAAATAATATTTAGGAATATTTATTTGTACTGTATATGAATTTACATATAGGTAGAAATACGCGTAATTATTTAAAATACATGAAATGTGCTAAAATAATGATAAATAATTAAAGAAAATTCATAATTAATTAAGGAAAAATAAAGAAAAATCAGAAAAAATAAGGAATGATCTAGATTTGGGTTATGAAAATTGGGGAAAAGAAGAAAAAATTTAGCTTATTAAATTAGAACAACAAAAAAGGCAAATTGGAGGAAAATAAGACAATTGTCTAATCAAATTAATGCATAATAATTCCCCAAGACCCCTATAAATACCTCAAATTTTTCAAAACTCATTTTAGATGTCAGGAAGTTTAGAAAATTAGAGAGAGGTAAAATTGAGAGTAAATTAGGGTTTTAGAAAAAATCACAAAAAAACTATGTAATTGGGGTTTCTAAAAAGAACTCAGACTTGATGAGCAACTAGGAGTAGACGGTCACTGCCACCAGGGAGTGGATGGCCACTACCACCACTGTGTGGTGGTAGCGCCTAGGTGGGCCGACATACCCATGGCCACCGATGGTGGCCCGAGTCACTTAAACCGGTGAGTTCGATTTCCAACCTGATTTTGTGTAATTTTATAAAAATAGTAAATATTCTTAGAAAATTATGAATTTTTTTATTTTGGAATATTTTAGTATTTAGTTTTTAGGAAAAATATTATTTTGATGAAAATATGTCTCGTGATATATGGTTCTTAAGAAATCATGCAAAATCGAGCATGTTTCGGTTTTGAAATAAATAACCTTAAGAGTGTAGTTTTGAGTCCAAAATTTTTTCGTAGACTACTTAGGTGATATAGAATAGTACTGCAAAGCCCTTTCTCAAAAATGAATTTTTGAAAACTTTAGATAATTTTTAGGCCTTAAAATGAGACATAAAATGGGTAATTTAGAGTTAATTAAGTAATTAAATGGGTAATTACTAATTTGATGTACAATTATATGCTTTAGGATGTTGAAATCTGATGAATTATGATACTTGTAGCATTTAAGGTGTTAGATGTAATTATTAGGGTAATTATGTAATAAATAAATAATAGGGAAAAATAATACATTTTAAGTTTATTTGATAATTTAAGGTAATTAGGTTCAAATTTGATTTGGGATGAATTTAGACATTTTGAAATGTTAATTGATATTGAGAGATGGTAATTAGAGTAATAGAAATATTAGATGTGTAATATGTATATAATAGATGATAATACATAATACGTAATTATTAAAATATAATAAATAGAAGATATTATAATAAAGATTGATATTATACTAATAATAGAAATATATAATAAATCTGATTGGAAAACTTAAATTTAGGCAATTATATGAAAAATGTAAAAATTTCTCATATTAGGAGTAAATTTAGTACACTAATAAAGATTTAAGTGTACCGAATGGAATAAAATACTGATTAGGGGTAATTATGGTATTTAGTATACCCGAAAATAATGTGATTAATTTCACATTATAGGTCACATAATGGGTTGAAACAAGTTTCTAGGGTTCGTGTATAAAATTGTATTTAGAAACTGAATTAGAACTTAATTTAAAAATCGATGCGGAAATTGAACCCGAACTTAGCCACAAACCAAGAATAATTGTAAAAGATTCGATAACCTAGATAATTAGGTATATTAAACCCTATACAAAAGATAACAATAAGCGTTATAAGATAAAACCAACCTATAATAGTTATATAAAAAACTGAAACTGCTTTTGTATTATAGAGATCATTAGAGATGGACCGAACGAGTCCTACCTCGAGTAAGTAAGCGAGGAGTCGAGGTAAGTTAGGATTAATACAGTGTTGTATTTTGGAGGTTTGAAATTTTACTTGATTGTGCTTGTTCTGAGATGATGATATGATTTTGATTTGCTGCTTGGCTTGTATTGTTGATTGGTATGAAATGATTGATTACTCTAAATTAAATTTAATCAAATATATGACCTGTGATCGTAAACCAGACTTACATAGCAACTCATTAAGGGAAACCTAGGATTCTTTGGCCAAATATTGACCCTTGGAGAGTGTAAGTGTTGGATAGCATAATGGGTCTCTTCTTTATTCTTAGTCGAATTAAGTGACAGGTGAGGAGGTCGCAGCAAGGGTAAAGTCAATGGTTTGAAGGTAGTCGTGAGAGGAGCGGTGTCTCCATTGCACAAGCTTGGGTTTGATTGTGAGCTATTGCATTAATAATAACTCTTTAATCCGAATTTGAGCGGGCGCAATTTCTTTAATCTCATGATGGGTCAGACAACATCATACGATGGCATTTGCTTGAACATGTATTGCACCTAATGATTTAGTTGATAACCTTGTTTGTGTTGGTAGTATAGTTTTAAGTCCTCCATCCCGACTTACTGAGCTGTGGTTGCTCACATTCTTATAGATGTTATTGTAGGTGCTGGCTAAGAAGTGGCTTACAACTACCCTGAAGCTAGTAACTATTGGATCTTGGGAAGTGAGGAAAAACATTTAAAGAATAGACATATATTTTTAAGGTTTAAGTTCTTATCTTAGAATTTTTCACTTTTGAATAATTTATTAACTAAAAAATAGATTACGGTGAAACGTTGTAAACGTTAATTGTAATAACTAAATTTTAGTGTATATATATATTTTCTTACTTTTTTAGGTAAATGACTTATTAAAATTATGAACTGTTTACTTTAAAGCGGGTTAATCGTAGACGTCTTGTCTAGATCAGGTCTAGGATAGCGGTTGTAAGGCTAACTTCTATTTTAGAATGGTTTGCACAGCGGGGCTATTACGACTTTACCGCTTCAGTGCATAACACTAACCTAAGCATGGATTTCATGCTCAACTTTCTTCGAATGCTGAGAAGACATGACTTAATCATAGGCAAGATAAGCTACTTTATTCCCTACCATAGGACTAATGATTTCATATTTGTTGCTAACCTCTTTTTGTAGGAAATTATACGGTTGCATAAATTGCCAAGAAGTATTGTGTCCAACTGTGACTCGAAGTTCACAAGTTTCTTTTGGAAAACCTAATGGAAGAAACTCGACACTAAGCTTATGTACAGTACTTCTTGCTACCTTCAGATAGATGGCCAGACTGAGGTAGTAAATAGGATAGTCAACAACCTTTCAGGAGCAGTTGTTAGGAAGAACTTACATGATTAGGACTTATGCCTACCTGTCATTGAGTTTGCTTACAACCGATCAATTTACAGCTCGATAAGAAGGTCACTTTTTGAGGTCGTTTATGGACTTAACTTGAACTTACCCTTGAATATAGCTATTAGCCTGGCTGTTCAATGGGAAAGTTAATTTGGCTTGTAGCACTCCGATGAATTCTAAAAGTTACGTCAAAAGGTTGCTAAACAACTGGCATAGATGGTAGCCTGACAAAAGGAGCAAGGAAGCCGAGGAAGGAGACGAGTGGTTTACAACCTCGGAGACCTTGTTTGGGTTCACCTTAGTAAGGAGTGTTTCCTTGGGAAGAGAACAAACAAGCTTTCCCCTAGATTAGACGAACCTTTTAAGATCCTTAGGCACATTAACGATAATGCATATGAGCTTGGGTTGCTTGACGAATATGGTGTATCTGCTACTTTTAATGTGGCTGACTTGATACCCTATGTACTCAATGAAGAAGAGAGCTAAGATTTGAGGGCAAATCTTCAACAACCTATGGAACCTGATGAATTGCTGACTACTAGTCCTCTCACCTGCACACACTTCTAAGGCTTTTAGTCACTTATCAGAAGAATTCTCTCTTGTCAACCTATCGATGACGAGAAACTGTACATAGAAGAAGGGTGGCTGAATTCCTTGAGAGCTCCAAAAGATTACACCTTGCTCTGTTCTCTCTCTTACACCAATGTCGACTATTCTCTTGTCAAAGTTTCTATGTCGAATGATCAAAACTTCAGTTGCCGAAAGCTTCCTATTGAGTGACGAGACATTGGCTTCTATTGGTTGAGTACTTCTCTTCCAACCTCTTATTAATACTTACTACATCCCTTTCTCGTCTCGATAATCCCTATTGTTGCTACATCTTGATTCCACTCAGTTGTTGTACTTAGAGAATCTTTATATGGAACCAATGTTGCGTTGCCACATATTTATTTCATCTGACATTGCCTTCTTGTAGTGCTCTTTATTTGTAATGTTATCCTAGGGACTTATTATAAATAGTTCCTTCTCCTTATAGCCGGAATCATTAGACAATCCTTATAGACATCTTGACTATACTTGGTCCTTACGAGACATTTCTCTCTAAATCCATTTTCCATACACTCTTATCTAGTCTTGTTGAATAGCTCAAAATTAGCGGTAAGTGGACCTTGGTATTAGCTTGTACGTTATATCAAGTGAAGTACCAGGTTGTGTTGTGTTTGTAGGTAAGTCATATCCTCTGAGTAGCTTCACGTCAGCTACTACATTTAGTTACCGACCTTACCATACTATTTTTTTCGATGTCTCGAAGGACTCATTGGTTTTAATCTCCTACTATAAGTCTTAATGATAACTGAGCTTCTAGGCAAATCATATAATATGAACATTATTAACATTATTTGAGCATAAATACAACTATAGTATTCAAGCAACTTACTTTTTCAATATGTGTGCTAATATTATTGATAAATTAAATAAGTAATTCATATGTGTAGAAATATAGGGTTCTTATTTTGTTTATTCGGACACTTTAGCTTACATGTAGGATTACAACTTATATATGTACTGACTTTTCCTATGTAAGTTAGTTTTGACAGTTGAATACACACATCATTTCCACATTCTTAGAGATCTCTTTTAACTGTTTCTTCTGCAATCCTTCTATTAACTATAAGTTTCAAATCTTCACTACCCTGTTTTTCAATTTTTTTTTTCCACATGGTATCATATTAAGCTATTTGGATTTCTTTATAAATCATTGTTGATCATATCTACAATAATTGATTGTTCTTGTTTAGCTCATGGGTTCAACTCATATGTAGCCTTGCAGCTATTAACAAATAATAAAGAAAAGGAAACCTTATATATTAGAAGATGAAGTATGGTGTGAAAAGAAAAAGAAGAAAAAAGAATCAAAGTGTGATTGCGAAAAAGGACTTATGAGAAACATTATCGATAAGAAGACGAGATAACATTTGCATGTGTTAAAGTTACGATTCAAGCATTCCTTCTTTGGTTTCGAACTTGGAAGAAGGGGAAAAAATTTTGATGGAGCAACTTTAAATCCATAAGATGGTTTATTGAATCCTAATTATGATGAAACCTTAGCTGTTGAATTTGTAGGATGAAGTTCTAGAAGGTGGTTACTTCCGTTCCTTATCAATCCTTCTCAATTGTTCAAGTTAAATTGATGATTTCGCAAATTTGGTTTATATTGCGATTTGATATTTGTTGTTTATAGTGAAGATTATTTATCTAGCAACTAGTGAAGGGATATTCTATATGCCCATTATTGTTGATAGTATAAGATTTTGCCCAATGCGGTTCTATTGTTTTTCTCTAATTTGGATTTTCCATGTTAAATCCTAGTGTTCATTGTTTATTTTTTATTTTCAATTTATTATAATCCTAACAAGTGGTATCAGAGATGAGATTGAAGAATATATATATACACATATATATAGTGGAAGCATTGGGTTCTATGTTAAATTCATGAAATTATTCTATTTGAAGTCAATTATGGAAGACCTTTTATATTGCAAACATTTGTATGCACATGTAAGTGGTGATAGTGCGAAGCCAAAAGATAAATTTGATCAAGATTTAGTGATTATGCATAGAAAAACTGTTGATTATATTCGACAATGGCTATATCACAGTGCTTATTATCATGTTGCTTAAGAAACCAGAGTAGCTATTTTATGGAAGAAATTGGAGTCAATGTATGAAAGGCAAACTACCTTGAATAAAACCTCCTTAGTGAGGAGAGTGGTGAATTTAAAGTATAAAGATGAATCAAATATGACAAACCTCCTTAATTAGGATCTTATAAATCAATTAACTACCATAAAGATGGTACTTGATAATGAGATTCAAGTACTCGTTATTGAGTTCATTGCTAGACAGTTGAGAGCACTTATAGCGTTTGTTAGTAATTTAGCTCTAAAAGGAAAGTTCACTCTTACCATGGTAAAAGATAGCTAGATGAATGAAGAAGCTAGAAAGAAAGAGTAAGGTGTTAATTTTGAAACTCAAGCACTTATTACTATTAAATAGTAAAGGCATGCGAGAAGTAAGATAAAAGACTCATACGATAAGTTTAACACGTATAAAGTAGAGTGTAGAATATGGAAAAGAGAATAGGGTAAAGGTAAAGGTGATGAAAAAAGTAAAGATCCAACAATTGCAGCAACATATGATGAAGTTGTTGTTACTTGGAATGATGATTGTGTTATTGATTCCGGTGCCTCTTTTCATATGACATCACATAGTGAATTCTTCTCAACCTATAGGCTAATGATTTTGGTAATGTTAGGATGGGAAATGAAGGGATATCTAAAATTGTTAGTATTGGAGATATTATTTTGAACAATAACACTTGTTGTAAGCTCATTCTCAAAGATGTTAGACATGTCCTAGATATTTACCTAAACCTCATATTTATAGCAAAGCTTAATGATGAAGGATATAGTAACTATTATGGTGAAGGTAAATGGAAGCTCACCAACGGTTCTCTAATTGTAGCTAAATGAAAGAAGAGTAATATCCTTTATTTAATGTCAATAAAGCTAAGTAAAGGAGAAGTGAATATAATTGATGAGTCATCTATTAAACTTTAGCATAAATGGCTTGGTCACATGAGTGAGAAAGGACTGCAATTACTTGTTAGAAAGCAACTTCTCTTTAATGTGAAAAATACTTCTTTGAAAACATGTATTGATTGTCTTGTTAGTAACATAGGGTTGCATTTCATAGAAATCTACCTCTAGGAAATCTCATGTATTTGATTTAGTTCATACTGATGTTTGTTATATGAAAGATAGAACACTTGGTGGTGCACTTTATTTTATGAATTTTATTGATAATCACCATTCTCAATATGTTTAAGCAATTCCATACTAGAGCAAAGAGAGAAATAGGTAGATAGCTGAAATGTGTTTAATAGATAATGGTGGTGAATATAGAGGTCCCTTTGAGGACTATTGCAAAACACATGGTACTATACTTAAGAAGACAGTACCAAAGACCCCAAGACAGAATGGCATCACAGAAAGGATGAATTACACTATTATATAGAGAGAGTTAAGTGTATGTTGGCTCATGCGAAGTTACCTAAATCATTATGGGGAGAAGCAATGAGAACAGTAATTGATTTTATCAACCTATTTTCCTACTTATAATCTAGATGGTGATATCCTAGAGAAAGTATGGTTAGGTAAAGATGTTTCTTATAACCATTTGTGAGTATTTGATTGCAGTGCATTCATGCATATTCCTAAGGATGAAAGAGCAAAACTTGATGCAAATTCAAAGCGATGTACTTTCAAGGTTATGCACATGATGAATATGGGTATAGATTATAGGATCCAATAGAGAAGAAAATTGTTAGAAGCAGACATATGGTCTTTCTAGAAGATCAAACTATTAAAGATATAGAGAAATAAGAGAAGGCTAAATCCTCAATCAAGACTCCTACTGATGTAGTTCGAGTGTCTATACTTGAAAATACTACTAATGATAAGGGAGAATTACAAGATTCAATTGAGCATGATATAATACCCCAAAAACCTTATCAACAAATAGAGTTCAAGAGATCTTCAAGAGAGTGAAAATCATCCACTAGATATAGTCCACATGAGTATGTGATGTTGACAGATGGGGGAGAGCCAAAATGTTATGAAAAAGTTATATCATATGAGTAGAAGAAAGAATTGGTAAAAGTCATGCAAGAAGAGATGAAATCCTTATATGAGAATTGAATTCATTATTTAGTTGAACTACTTAAAAGTAAGTAGCTTCGGAAGAATAAATTGGTGTATGGATTGAAAACTAAAGAAAATAGCTTATAGCTAAGGTTCAAGGAAGGAGGAAAATTTGATGTTAGAGAATATCCACATTGATTAGAAAAACTTATCACTTATCAATATATAGCCAATGTGATGGAGTACGCCCAATACCCCCCCTCCCTCCATATGAGTTAGAAGGAGAGACTGTTGGGCTCATGGGTGCAGCTCATATGTATGCTTGTATCTATTAAAATAATAAAAGAAAAATAATGAAAAGGAAATATATATATATATATATTAGAAGATGAAGTATAGTGTGAAAAAAAAAAAAAGGAATCAAAGTGCAGTTAGAAAAAAGGACTTATGAGAAGCATTATCGAGAAGAAGATGAAATAGCATTTGCATATGTTAGAATTAGAATTCAAGCATTCCTTTTTTGGTTTCAAACTTGGAAGAAGGGGAAAGAATTATGATGGAATGACTTTAAATCCATAATTAGATGATTTATTGAATCCAAATTGTGATGAAACTTTGGCCATTGAATTCATGGCGAAAAGCTCTAAAAGATTGTTACTTTCGTTCCTTATCAATTTTTCTTAGTTGTTTAGGTTGAATTTGCGTTTTTGTGATTTTATAAATTTGATTTCTATTGTGATTTTGTCGATATACAACTTTTGTGATGAAGATTCTTTATTTACCAGTATAACTAATGAAGAGATATTCTGTAAGCTTATTATTATTGATAATGGAAGATTTTGCAATGCACAATCCCGTGGTTTTTTTCCCAATTGGGGTTTTCCATGTTAAATCCTTATGTTCATCATTTATTTGTTATTTTCAGTTTATTATATTCCTAATAGTTCTCTTTTATAAATCGCTAATTCTCTGAAATTGAAAGTATAAAAATTTAACGATGAGTTTGTTATTGGAGATCTAATGAATCTTGTTAGTTTAAATAATCCAGGTAGCTTAATCACTAGTATAATATTTGATGGGAAAAATTAGTTATGGTAGAGCAGATCAATTCAATTTGCCTTAGGTGTTAAGGATAAACTAGGGTTTATTAACGGATCTTGTCCTAAACCAGAAGAGGATCGTGTTGACTTTCATCATTGGCTATGATGTGACTATAAGATAAGATGTTGGCTATTGAATTCAATGTCAAAAGATTTATCTAAGGGTTTTGTGCACCTGGAATCATTGAAAGAGTTATGGGATGACATTACTAAAAAATTTAGACCAACAAATGGTCCTTTATTGTATCAATTACAGTATGAGTTGGTAAATTCTAAGCAAAGCAACTGTAATGTCAACATGTATTACAATAAATTGAAGAAACTATGGGATGAAATAGGTAGTTTTTATGTTGTTCTTGGACATACTTGTAGGGCACTTGATCGTTTTACATGTAAGTTAGGTGCTCGAATGATTGAAGTAAAGTATCAAACTAGGTTATTGCAGTTTCTCATAGGTCTCAATGACACCTAGAACATGTGGGGAATCACATATTATCTTTAGATCATCTTCCATTAGTGAATAAAGTGTATTGCTTAGTGTTTCAAATCGAAAAGAAAAAGCAATTTAGTAGACATTTTAACTCTAGCGATGAAAATTTAGCATGGCTCGTTTGAAGCCAACCGAAGAAGGGGTTTGTAGATAGGAAAGATAAGAAAGGGAAAGTGAACAATAGATTGATTTGTTCCTACTTTAAGAAACATGGGCATACATTTGATAGGTGTTTTGAGATAATTAGGTTTCTCGACCGGTTTAATGCAAGAGAGAAGCTTAGAACAAAGTTAGTAGCCCAAACCTATGTTGCTAAAGTTCATGGTGTTGTTGGAGACACATATATTGATACTCATGAATATGTGCCTAGAAGTTCACATGGTACTCAAAGTTTTATAGCTAAATCAGACTTAGTATCCAAAGTTTGCATGAGGGTGATGAAGATGTTGAAAGGGAAATAAAATAGTAAAGGGGACATTTTCAATGTAAACTTTGCAAGCAATTTGTGTTCTTCTTTTATAGCTTCAATAATACATGATAAAAACTTTTTAGATCATTGGATAGTAGACACAAGGGTTTCAAATCCTTTTTCCCAACTTCTTACCAATACACATACACATTTAACTCCAATAAAAGTAAAACTCATAGATAACATCATTAAGGTAGTAACTATAGCTAGTGATGTTCATTTGAATGATCATTTGATCCTAAAAAATGTGCTTTACATACCAAATTTTCATTTTAATTTATTTTTAGTAAACAAGTTGCTCATTGATACTACCTTTAGTGTTATTTTTCATGTTGACAAATGCTTGTTTCAGGACCAGATTCTAAAGTGACAATTGTTGAAGCAGATGTTTGTTGTGGACTTTATGTAATAAAATAAAGGCCAAGTGAGCAACCCTTTGTTTCTTCTTCCTTTGTAAGCAATAAACTTTCATTGGAACATTTACACAATAGGTTAGGTCATGCTTCAATTTCAAAATTGAAGCATCCTCTTGAATGGAAAGGCATCAATTTTTCATATTTTACTTGCAATACTTGTCAAATTGTTAAGTTTTACTATTTGCCATTTCCTTTTAGTGCCACTTGTTCTTTACTTTCTTTTGACTTGTTACACATTGACATTTGGGGACCCTATAATATAGCTTCTATCTTTGGTGCTAAGTTTTTTTTCTTATAATAGTATATGATTGCACAAAATGCACTTGGACCTTTGTCATGATTCATAAATAAAAAACTACTCACAATTTGATTGAATTCTTTACATACGTTCAAAAACAATTCTCTTCCATACCTAAATGTATATGAATTGATAATGGTCAAAAGTTTTTATCTCATGAATGCAAAACCTTAGTTGATAAATATAGAATCATACATCAGAAGAGTGTCATGTACACTCCTTAATGAAACGGTGCAGTTGAATGTAAACATCAATGCTTGTTAGCTATAACTCGTGTTATCAAAATTCAAGTAAATTTGCCTAAGAAATTTTGGGGTTAATGTGTGCTCACTGCGACATCACTTATAAATAGGATGCCTACATCTAACCTTAAATGGAAATCACCTTACTAAGTTCTTTTTCATAAAAATCCCTCTTGTTTAGACCTTCGTGCTATAGGGTGTTTGTATTATGCATGTACAACTCTACATATGAGAGATAAATTTGTTGCTATAGATAGAAGGTGTATATTATAAGATAACCCTTATGCTCAAAAGGCATACAAGCTTTATGACCTTGATACATAACGAGTGCTTGTTAGTTATGATATTTTTTATGAAAAAAAATTTCCTTTTTGATATTTAGATTTTCCATATACCCTTAACATTGTATTATTCCCCTTTATTATACATTATTTTGATCATCTTCTTATTTCAAATTCTTCTGGTCATCAACAACTTCTTGACACTTTTAAACAATGGTCTACTTAGAGTCCTTAGAATGTTTCCTATCCAATTTGTAGGTCTACAAGGTTAAACACATTCCATCTTGGCTCAATGATTTTGTGCTTAAAGTGCAAACAAATACATATGCAAAAGAAACTTTAGTTTCTAGTTAGGCATCCTTTTTTGCATCATTTTATCCCTTACTTCATGAGTACTCTTTCTCTAATTACCCACAAGAGTATGTTGCATCCTTAGTTGATGTGCTCATATTTGTGAACTATAAAGTTATCATAAGGCTATACAAGATCCTAGGTCGGTACATGCCATGCAATAAGAGTTATTAGCATTTGATGTAAATGACACCCAGGAACTCACTTCTTTACCTTCTGGAAAGAGGCTAATTGATAGCAAATGGGTTTAAAAAGTAAAATATAAAGTAGGGGGTACAATAAAATGTTTTAAAGCACATATTATGGCTAAAGGGTACAATCAAGTGAAAGGATTAGATTATACTTGCATTTTTTCTCTTACTACAAAACTTACTGCTAATCGAATTTTGTTGTTAATTGCTGCTGGTAGGGGATAGATAGTTCATCAGTTAGATGTGAATAATGCTTTTCTTCATTTCCATATTAATGAAGAAAACTATATGCTACCCTTAAAAGGTTATGAGCATGCTAAGTCTGGTCAAGTTTGTAAACTTATCAAGTCGCTATATGGCTTGAAGCAAGTCTTTCGATAATAGAATAAGGAATTTACCAGATTCATTACTTTTTTAGGATTTTATCAGTCTAAGAGTAATTAGTCGTTGTTTATGTAGTAAGATGCTAATAGTTTTGTGGCTCTTTTGGTGTACATTGATTATGTGTTATTAATTAGAGATGATCTTGCTGTTATCGAATAAGTGAAAGCTAGCTTTCATCTAGCATTCACAATTAAGGATTTGGAAAATTTCAGGTACTTCTTAGGCATTGAAGTGTGTCAAATTGCAATTGGTTTTATGCTAAACTAATGTAAGTTTCTTCTTGATATACTTCTTGATGTTGGTCTCTCTAAAGCTAGTTAAAATAATTTTCCACCAAACTTATGGCTCAATTTTGTTTTTAGGGATGAATCACCTAATCCTTCTCTCTATAGACAATTAGTAGGTTGCATGCTTTATTTGAAAATTACACGACCTAAAATTTCATTTTGTGTTCAGTAGTTAAAGCCAATTTGCATCTTGTCCTTGTATTCCACATTTACATGCTACTCTTCATGTCCTTAAGTACTTAAAAGGCACAATTAATTGAGGTTATTTTTCTCTTCTTCTAGTTCTTTGACTTTATTGGGATATTCTGCTGCTGATTGGGGGAGTTCTGTTGTTGACTAGAAATCCTTAAGTGATTATTGTGTTTTCCTTGGTTCCTCTCATTTCACGAAAAATAAAAAAGCAAACTATAGTTTTTACTTCCTCTGTAGAAGCTAAATATCATAGCTTGGCTTCTACAACCAAGGATTTTTTATTTTTTAGGGTAAAGAAGGGGGTTTAGTTTAAAAAATATAGGGTTATTATTTTATTTTATTCTAGTACTTCATCTTACACCCAAGATTACAACTTATATATATACTGGCTTTTCCTATACAAGTTAGTTTAGACAGTTGAGTACACATGTCATTTCTACACTCACAGAGATCTCTTTCAACAGTTTCTTCTTCTACAAACTCTCTATCTACTATAAGTTTCGTATCTTCACTACTTTGTTTTTTAATTATGCTCTTCCACAATATGTTCCACCACATTATAGGTAGGTTCCTAATCTAAATTTTAGAAACATATAAGTTTAAGATGGAGGCTTCTACTTTACTTATCATTTACCCTATCACTTATTGCTATTATTCTTTCATTTTTGTCTCCAAATTATCTATATATATTTCAACGTATGTTTATATCAAACGTAAGTTTTTTTAAAGTAGCCACAACCATCATTTGTAATATTATGGGTAAATTGCAAATACATCATTTTACATTTGTTTCACATGCACTTAGTCCTCCTATCTTTAAGATCTTGTTTTATACTTGCAAATCTTAAAAAAATGAACGTTTTAATGACTTTGGAGTGTCTACATGCATTTTTTAAAAGATTTGAAGATCTAAATAATTTCAACGATAAGAGAGCTAAGTACACATAAAGTAAACATCAAAATGTATATTTACACCCTTTTTTTTATTTTAGGAAGGAAATATGATGATTGAAAATGAAAAAAAGTTTTGTGAATAAATAAATGATCGATTAGAAAAACCAAAATCAAAATCTATTGTAAGATAGTTAATATTTGAGGAATTAAATGTTAGAAATTGATGTTGCACAATTCAATCCTTTTAATTAAACTCAAAATAACATGACTTTATGATGTAACATCACTTTCTCAAAGGATGGAAGTATAATCATCCTTCTCAAAATCACATGGAATTCAAAGTGAGCAATTTTTTATTTTTTTAATTGTGATTAAATATTATTTATTTATCTTTTTATTCATCAAATTCTTTTTAGTTGTCAAGTTTTTCTTCCTAAAATTAGATAAAAAGAGTTAAATTGGAAATACACTTCCTTTTGTTTCCTTCATGTGCAGTTAATCCCTTTTATCTTCAAAATCGTATAATTAGACCCCCAAATTTTAAGTATGTGTATTTTAACTACTTAAAAGATTTCGAGTCTAAATGCACAATTTATAAAGCAAGAGGACTAAATGCACATGAAGCAAAAATAAAGAGGTATATTTATAATTTATCGTAATACTAAAACGCAAGAGAATGACTTTGGTGTAGTATCTTTCAAAATAATTTTTTTTTTTTTGCAATAAATCCCTTCAATTGCTATTCATATTAAAAGTATATCTCATATCTCATAAATAGATGAACGTTGATTCTACTAAATCGGTTAACTTTTTTTATTTTAGCAGTTTTTCCTTATTTATACTTCACATTATCCTCTTTAAGTGAGGAGATTAAATTTCATGTATAGAAGTTGGAAAAATGTATAACCGTATGATAGTTCTTATTCTTAAAATATATAATATATTGCGTTTTTTTTTTTTAATTTTAAATACACCCATCAAGATTCCTATTCATATACTAATTCATAAAGGGGACAACTGTAAGAGAATTAAGAATAAATAATTACCTATTCTATTCTTTTTAGTTATATTTAAATTAATAATTTAAAAACCGAAGAGCGAATAGGAGTGGCATCTGGCAACTGGCAATCATCAATGCTCGTGTGAGCCCAAGCGAAGTACGAAGTAAACATTAGATCCACATGCCTACAACTAGTCAACTACAACTCAAACATCCTCATAAATGGACACATCTTTTGCCATCTCTCTCTACTTCACTCCACCACAAAGCAACATCTTCTCTTTCCAACCTAAGAAAACATGTCAACTGCAGCAGCTACTGTTTTGGCTCCCGAAGAAGTTAATCTGAAAAGTGTTGTTGGAAATGAAGATGTTACCAAGAATATTGATAAGGGATCTGGGAAGGCTCAGCTTGAACAACTGGATGGGTGTGATATTGAGAGCAAGGATCAAAGTGACAAGCTGCATGATGGAATTATGCATGTGGTTGAGAAAGATGCAGATGAAAAGGATGACAAGCTGAAACTCCAGAAAAACAATGTGAGGCAACTCCAAATCATTTTATTATTTTTTGAAATGAATTATGTCTTCCAAGATTATTGTCTTAATAAAATGAATATACAATTGGAAAAAAGAAAGAAGGGAATGGATTTTGTCTAAATTATTAAAAACTTTTAAAACCATATCACATCTCGGGTTTCTTCAATGTATATCTATACCGCCATCAACTTTGAGTTATTGTTGGTTCCAACAGATCATTTTTATTGCTAGGTCCTTAATCCAATTCCCTGCCTTCATCCTTCTATGGTAAAAATGGGGTTTTAAAACTGCCAAAACCAATCATTGCACTCATTTTATTTATTTATTATTTTTTCCCTAAAGAAACTACACGACAACGTCTTTCCTTCATAAATTATTATTTTTCCCTTCGGTTTTACCTTTAGAAGATGTTTACTCGGACAAGTTATATTGGCATCGATCACATGGAGAGGATAAGACTGAGAGTTTCTTCAAAATAATACGACATTTTAAGGAGCTCTATAAGATGTTTGGAGGGTTTAATGAGTTCCAAAAGATACTAAAAATTTATGTAAAGGAGAGCATAGTGCAAACTAGAGGAATGAGGGCATAATTAATAAAATTAAAGGATGTCGATTTAATTTTAAAAATTTATAGGATGATCTGTGTGATTTACTGATCATTTTATTAGGTGGAAATGAAATCGATTTTTCACCTCGCGTTTATGTAAACATTGAATTGCTTTCTTGTCAGGGTGAAAGTAGCACGTGGAGTTGGAAGCAAAAATTATTTGGAACAGTAAATCTCCCTGCTAATGAAGGTAACTGCCAACTGCATATATTATTGTGCTTTACTGTATCGTATAAATTTTATGGTTTTATTAAGATTCACATCCACCCCGATTTAAAAATTTAATCTTATAACTATTAAATTATGATGGTACATCTTTTACTCGTTAGGTAAACTATCAGTGGAAGCCTTAAATGATGCAGTTGAAGGGAAGAGTCGTATTGATGTTGACATTAGAATTGAGGGATTGAGGGTAGCCTTTCACTCTTGGACCGGATTTATCCCTAGTAAACCTTAGCCCAGTTTTTATGATAGGGAACCTTGGTTTGGGTTTCTTTTGCAATGAACCCTGCTCCTTGTCAACACAATGTTTCCCTACTCTAACAAATAATGTGAAAAGGGGGCCTTTTTTTTATTTCTTCCCTCCAACCCTCCCCCAACCCCCCCTTTTTTTTTTCTTTTCTTTAAGTTTTAACTTTAGAGAACAGTTGAGAACTTATATGAATGAATTCAACGATAAAATGGTAAATATTTTTTGGAAGAATGTTCCATAAGAAGTTGATATAGCACCTAAAGATCTAAACCGTTTCTTTTACATTAAATATGATAGGGAATGTGCGGTGCAAGAGCCTTTGTACGATATTGTATGTCACTTTTTGGGATGCTTTTTTAATAATTTAAGCTTTTTGCAAAAGATCATAGAAAGCTGTTTTATATTCTTTAAAAAAAAAAAATTGTGACATGATTTTGTAAATTTAATAGTAACAAGTGACCATAAAAACTTAAAAAGATTAATAAGGGAAATAGTTTTTTAGGATGTTGATATAACATCTAAAAACCTCATATAGTGGTTTTATAACCTATTAATTCTAGAGTTATTGTGCACTCAACTAGCAATAAATTTCAAATTACTATTTGCTGATTTGTGCAAAGATGAAAGATCCTTATAACTAAACAATACTAATACGCATTTTATAAAACAATGGATTAAGTTCGATATATATATATATTTTTTAATAGTTGTAATATATATAATATTTGAAAAATAGAAAAGATTTTTATGGTTTGCATTGACTAGGGTAATGAATTTTGCTAACACAACCTTAATTTGTATACATTTTATCGGACGTAAAAGAAATCATTCATATTGCCGGTATTTTTTGTTGAAAATATATATTCAGAGCGTCAAGGAACAGGAGTGAAGATATTGAACTTGACAATTCAATGTTCTGGAAGATCGGACGTGGTGCTGCCAATTCCTAGTTCTCCGACTGTTACAAAGAGCAGTCTCTTCACACTCAAGCAAGGATGTCGTTGTTGCAGCAAACTCAATTTCATGGTTTCCGAAAACCTAGTATCTGGTCTCAAATACCTTTACACGGTTTGGAAGGCAGGTGTAAGAGGTAAAAAGGAAAGAACAAATACAATACAAACAGTTCTCTTTTTCAGAGCTATTTTACTATCTTCCTTTTATCCTTTTAGTTCGATTCTCTGGAGTTATATTGGCAGGGCAATTGAGTTTTCGCGATTTCTCTTATAAATTTCCAGAAAATATTTTATCTCATATAAATTTTCTATATATATATGTATATATGTATATGCATGCATGTATGTGTGTGTATAAATATATATATATTGCTGCATTCGTGAAAACCCTAAATGTGATTTTAACTTCTCTGTGCTTTCTAACAGCGCTTTTTCGAATTCCATCTAGAATCTTTGCATTCTCTTAAATACAATTCAAGTCCAAATGCTTTCCTATGATTAAGCTCCATAAATTTGTTTTGAAAGATCCTTAAAATTGGGTATCATGTGCGGATAAATTTCCTAAATTTTCATAACATGCTTTTTTTTTTTTTTTTTTTATCTTTTTTCCCTTGTCATAACTCATGAAAATATGCATACCATTACTAAAGCCCCGAATCCATCGTTATCTATGAACATTTTAGCAAAGGTTTTAGGGTGTTTGCGATGGTTTCGGAATTTATACATGTTTTCAAAAATATGTGATGGAAAAAGACATTTTAAAGTTCAATAGTCCATATGCAACAAAAGTGATTTCTACAGATAAAGGTCGCCATTGAATGAACCCAAATAAAATGCCACTATTACGTGATTTACCTATGTAATTAATATCGTTTTTGCACCTAATGAGCTTAGCATTTGAATATGGAGCTATGGAGGCTTTCTATGCAAATATTGCATTGCCATATATTATCGGAACATTATGGTAAACTATATTTAATTTTTGTAAATCATGTTATAAATAGTAAAATAGAAACCGTTAATAGTTTTGTTTATTAGATTTCATTAAATCATACCTATTAATGATAGAAACAAAATTGTTGATAATTTTCATTTTACCATTAATGACATTATTTACTGAAATCAGATGTGATTTTTATTATAATGTTACGATGATGTAATATAGAGTAGAATTTTTGTAAAGGTGAGTGGTAGAAAAATTGGAAATTATTTCTTTTAAATATAAAGAATTCTTTTAACAAAAGTTAGGCATGTACAAGCCTAATTCATCTGTAGATTAATGGCTTTTTATGTAAATGGCAGTGCAAAATACAAAGATAACGCTAGGAACATTCAGCCCTCGGGAGGAACCCTACACTGGCGAATTGGAAGATGCAATCATCCCTACTGGTATATTTGCCCGAGGTTCCTATTCTGTTAGAGCCAAGGTATATAAATTAATTCTGGTGTTAGTGTTCATGAATTCTGTTTAATTTACATGTATACATGTAGAAAGGGAAACACGTCAAATTGGCTTTGCTGTTCTTGTATAATCGAGTCTTTGATCTTTCATTGGTCGAATCTTAAATCGTTTGACCAATAACATGTATTTCAGTCCATTTTGCATATACGATGTACAATATGACAAAACATTAGTTCTCAAAATTTGAAAATTAAAATGCAAAGTTCCTTAAAATAAATTATTCTTAAATTGTTTATGTATGTGACATTTAGAGATTTTAAATGAGGCCTATATAGATCGGGATGCTCTTAAGGATAGATGCCACACTTTTATGAATAATTCTCTCTCTTTTTTCTTTTTAATTTTATATTGCCCCTAAACTTTTTGCATTTTCTGATTTCAGATGGTTGATGAGGATGGACGATGCTACATGGACTACAGTTACTACTTCGAAATTCGAAAGACATGGGAGTAATAATCGCTCCATTGCATATTAATACCACGTCACTTAACAAATGGGAGCTTGTGTACTGATGTATTATGTAATCGTGATGCCTTATCGTATGTCGGATTATGTCTTTTTAAGAAATATGAAACTAAGCTGAAAAAAATTGAAATAGATTATGATATAAAGTCTACATCCAAAAGAAAAAAAAAAAAAAAAGGCTCGAAAACTGAAAATGAAATGGAGCTACAATTAATTTCTTTGCCTTCATTGGTCTAATCTATGCTCGTATGATTATGTCTTCTTAGGAAATATGAAACTAAGATGAAAAAAGAAAAAGAAAAAGAAATAGATTATGCTATAAAGTCTACATCTAAAAGAAAAAAGTTTTTTTTTAAAAAAAAAAGCTCGAAAACTGAAAATGAAATGGAGCTACAATTTCTTTGTCTTAATCGGTCTAATCTAAGCTCGTATAAGATAAGATTTGAACAGTTTGCAGATAGGTTCAGTTCAATAAGCCAAACCAACTATTTTTATTAAAGTCTGCCTATATATCATAAGTTGAAGGATCTTGTCCTCCTTTGTTATCTAGACACGGTTTTCTACCTTATTTAGCTTTTTCCCAAAATTTTAAACCAAAAATCATTAATTCTACGATTTAATTTTCTATTAAATTTCGCTGCAGGGCTAAATTTCTAAAAGTTTTGACGTTTACAATGTCGACCTTATATATATATTTTTTAGCATCTTTTCTCACTTGTGGTGGAGGAATTTGTTAAAGCCTATCAAGCGGACTATTCAAATTAAGGGGTTGATCCACATATTGGAACTTATAGTGCTAAACATCAACTGAATATCATTACAACCAATGATCTCTATGTTACAACTAAGCACATGTAACATACTCGGAAAAATCTCACAAAGATTTCGTTAGGTACTTTTATAGTGCTCACCGCTTGTAATCAATTAATTAGGAGTGAAATAAATGTGGAGAACATTTAACTCTTAATCTTCTACTTTGATACCATATAGAATTTAACCCCTAACCCATTTAGACTAAAATATTAAACTTATAAATATCTTGTTGGTTTTATATTTATTATTTACCATAGGGAACAAATAATAATAGCACCATAGAGTAGATGTACCTAGAGATAGATTGGTGCAGATAGTTCAACCATCATAACTCGCCGAATCATCCTTGAATAGGCGGTTTGGTCCGACGGTTTAAGGCCGAGCCGACCCTAAAAATTAAATTATATATATATAATATAACATACTACGTTTATACTATTTTTTTAATGGACTATATATATTATATATAATATACTATATATATAATACAAACAAATATATAGTATATGTAATATATAATGATTAATATACTATATATAATATCATGTATTCATACTTACATGATTCAAATGAGTTATTTCGAGATTGAAAAAAATTGAATAAAAAATAAAATTTATTTTCGAGCAATAATATAAAGTTTTGGGTCAATTTCACTATATACTCCTTATCTTTACCAATCTTTACAATTATATACCTAAGGTTTCGACTTGACTAATTATACACCTAATTGAAGATTAAGTTATTACTATTTATATCCCACATAACTCAAATTTACCTTATTAGTCTGGTTAGCATAATTAGCTAATGGATTAACTGTCTACTATCATAGGAGGTTATAAAGCCCCTCACAAGTGACAAGGAGAAGTGATACCCTTAAGGTTGTGATGTGACCCTTAAGGATCGTGGGCAACCAAACCATTAGCTAATTGTACTGACCAGATTAATTATATGAATTAAAATTAATTAAGGTATAGATGGTAATAACTAATTCTTCAATTAGGTATATAATTAAATAAATTGAAACTTTAGGTGTACAATTGCAAAAAGTGATAAGGTTGAAGTACAAATTGTGATATTGCTCCTAGAGTTTTAAATCTAGTTGGAAAAAAAAAAGACAAATAGTTTACAAATTATTTATAATAATTAAAGAAATTTCGAAAGAAAAAAAAAACTACGATGTAAGGACTATTAAACTAACCCTTGAACTGTTGGTTTAAGTTAACTAGTCCAAGATTGGCTTCTTAAGGGTTGAGCTTGATTCATTCCCTTGCTAACTTATGAACTGGTAATTCCAAGCCGATTTGGTCAGTGAATACGTCTACCTAGATGCCTTCATTGGGTTGGGTTAGCCTGAAACTAGCTTTAAACCGCCAGTTCACGAGCTAACAAAAGAGTAAACCAAGTTTAGCCCTTAAGCATATGAGTCTGGACTCATTCACTTGAATCGTTAATTCAAAGGTTGGTTCAACAATCCTTGAACTGTAAGACATTTTTTTTACCAAATTTTCTTTAATTATTATAAATAATTTGTGAACTATTTTTCTTTTTTTTTTTCCAACTAAATCTAAAACTTTATATCTTTATTCGTGAATAAAAAATTTTATTTTCGATTCAATTTTTTTCTATCTAAAAAAAATTCATTTGGAACTTGTAAGTGTAAATATGTAATGTTATATTATATATAGTATATTCATATAATATAATATATATTATAGTATATATATATATATATATAGTGTATTAATTATTATATATTACATGTGTTATCGGGTGATTTTGGGGAAAAACTGTGCTCCTATGAAAGCATAAGTAGAGGCTAAGTGGAACTAGGGCTAGTTCGGCATATTCATTCCGATGCTTAAGTCAATAGTTGTTTGAAAGAGAGACAAATGAATAAATGTAGAGTTGAAGGTCATAAGAGAATTCTTATAGGGTTTTCTTTCCATATTTATGAGTGAACATCAGGTGTTTGAAATTATAGTTAATAATTGGTCGTAAGCTACGTGGAGATCTTAACTGTTCGCGCCACTTTTATTCATTGGTTGTAGGCTACGTGGAGATCTTGTAATCAAGCACATACCTAAAATATAGGAGTAATGAGTGGTTATGTAATGAGATCGTATCAGATCGTAACTATTCGTGCCACTTTCCTAAGTTGAAATCGAATATATTAACAGGTCGGGCTTCAAAACTCATCAAGTGGATTAAGCCTTAGTCGGCATTAGTCAAGAATAGTATTAATCATCTTCTTGTCAACCGAATGACTAAGTAATATTTTAGGATGAAATTCGACTATCAACAACATATACTATATATTTATTTACATTATATAATGTAATATATATAATATAGTTATATTATATATAATATATATTATGATTGGATTATATATATAGTATATTACATATTATTTATATATATATTTTAATTTTTTAGAGTGGCTTGACCCTAACTGTTGAGTTAAATTGCCAGTTCAAGAGTAGTTTGGCCCGTCGATTCGATAACTCGCCAGCTCGGTAGGTTGCTACAATAGAACTGCTTAGACCATTAAAGTCTGGCGGTTTAACAGTCGATTTAGGCTTGCCCAAAGTGGGCTCTAGTGTTGAGTTAATTATTTATTTACACGTATCTGTATTTTATTGGTCCACTTGTCTTTCTGTTATTAGTTTAGTTGTTGTAATTAGTTAGACAACTGTATAAATAGTTGAATTGATACTTTGTAGCTAGTTTTTCATTTTACAACTTGAGAATACAACAGCATTACTCTCTTACGTCTTCCTCATGAAATCAAAAGTTCCTCCACATTACTGATATTCTAGTTTCCTCACATGGTATCAGAGCACACCAAGTTCACTCTATACTTCATCAATTTTTGTGATTGATCATTTACTTTTTTCTTTTACATCTTTGTATTACCTATGCAATTTGTATGATCAAGGATGAGTAGTTCAGTAGAGAATTCTGTTATACATCAAGGTAATATGATTGCAATGGATCTGCTGTATATTTCATCATCTAATAATCCATCTATGATAATTGGAAATTTGATTTTTATTAGTATGAACTATCTTGCATAGAGTTGTGCAGTTCGTATGGGTTTGGGGGCTAAGCTTAAGCTACGTTTTATTGATGAAACAGTTGCTAGGCCAAATGATAGTTCACTAGATCTGATTCATTGGACACGAAATGATTAGATGGTTCGTTATTGGTTGCTGAATTCCATGAGTCCAAAAATTTCACAAAATTTTTATATGTGAATTTTGCTTTTGATCTATGGAAAGAAGTAGGAGAATAATACGATCAAGGTAATGGTCTTTTAATTTTCCAGTTACAATATGAAATTGCGAATCTTAAATAAGGAAATCTTACTGTCAGCATATATTACAACAAACTTAAGAGAATTTGGGATGAAATTCAAGCCCTAAATAGTTATCCTTCATGTGAATGTGGTCGCATTGTGTATTGTATGTGTGCTATGTGTTGAACCTAGGGTTCATTATTTGATTTTGATGAGAACAAAATAAAAAGTGTATATCAAAACATCTTGTTTTCGAAGAGAACAAAAACAAGTAGATGATTAAACTAAGAATTATTTGATTATTTTAAGATAATTGAATAAGTTCAATTAGCTTACTTAATAATTAAATATATCAATTATCTCTAAAAGAAATTTAATCTTTTGAAGTGGTGATTAAAACACCTTGAAGTTATATTGCAAAGAGTATTCATTTGTTGTGTGTTAAAAGAATTTTTAGGTAATATTTAGCCTATTGGGTGAACGGCTCAAGGAAAAATCAGGCTAACGGTATAAAGCCCTGTAAAATACAAAGAAAAGCTCATTGACTTGGAAGAACCAGCTTGTCGATTTACTTGCTGGTAGAGTAATTTTTACCGGCTTGCCGGTACAAAGTACCGGTATGTTAGATTCAACTAGTCATTGGAGCATTAAATGCATTTTAACGGGAAGAAATGAATGGGATAATATAAATGCTCAACAACACGACTAAGGATAGTAGAGAACTGATCTTTTGCTGCAATATTTTAACATTCTCTTGTATTCTTGTTGTCTATGATTCTTATTGCCTCTTATACCATAAATTGTTAATATTTAGAGAGATTTGAAGTGTAATGCTTATGAGCTATTAGTTGCAAATATTGAGAGTTAAAAGCATTACACCAATAATTCTTGAGATTGAGTTTTTGTATTGAGAGTTATGAGTGTGAAACTTGTGTAATCAAGTTTGTATAGCTCTTGGAGCTTGGATTGAGAAATTAATAGAGTGGTGTGAAGTCCTAGTTGGAGGCATTGTGTGTCCGTAGAGACTAAAGGGTAGTCTAAACTTCACATTATATCCGAGCTTGATCTTTTTTATCCCTATCTCTTTTAATTTCTACACTTATTATTATTCTATTATTGCTTTGATTACTCTTATTATTGCATTTAGTTGTTTATATCGAAAAAGAATTACAATTTGTCCTTAAACTTAATTCACTCCCCCTCTTGAGTTTAGTCTAGCATTCTTCAATTGGTATCAGAGATAGTCTCTAATCACTTGCTTTACTACATATTAGAGTAAAGGTCATGTCATTTAATACACTAGGCTTTATGGAAGGGTAAGCTATAAATAAACCACCACTCTTAATCGGAAACAATTATCCTAATTGGAAATATAGAATGAGTATATTCTTAAAGATAGAAGGTAAAGTAAAAGATAATTATATTGATAATGATTGGAAGTTGTTAGACTTAAATGAAATAGCTATGAACATTTTGCATTGTGCCATTAATGAAAATGACTTTAATAGAGTTTGTACATGTAAGAGTGTTAAGGAAATTTGGGAAAAATTAAAAGGTACATATGAAGGAATTAGTCGAGTAAGGGATATAAAGATAAGCTTATTATGTGGACAATTTGAAAACTTTAGAATGGATTCAAATAAAACTATTGATGAGATGCATAATAGATTCATCAATATCATCAATCTTTTGAGTGTTCTTGGAAAGACATTTACTAACCTTAAAATAAATTCCAAAATTCTTAGGTCTTTGCCAAGATATTGGGAAGTCAAGAGAACTGTAATTGAGAAAGCTCATGATCTTAACACAATGCCAAAAGAGCAACTTCTTGAAACTCTTAAAACTCACAAGATGATTAAAAAGCAAGGAGAGGAATCTAAGAAGAAAACAATTGCTTTAAAAGCAATCAAAGAGAGCTCTAGTAGCGATGAAAGTGAGGATGATGATGTGGCAATGATCACGAGAAATTTTAAGAAATTCATGAAGTTCAATAGGAAATTGGCAAAAGATAAGGATGAAAACATATCTCGGTCAAGAAAGGAGAAGAGGGAAGTAATCAAGTACTATAATTGCCAAGAATTGGGTCACATTCAACAATATTGCCTGGATCTTAAGAAGGTCAAGAAAAGAGCAAGGAAAAAAACTATAATAGCAACTTGGAGTGATTCAAGAGACTCAGAATGAGAAATGTGCTTTATGGCAATGGATAATGAGGTATGTTCTACTTCTAGCGATTCTTCATTTGATGAGCTCAAAAATATGTATGATAAGTTACTTAAGCAATTTATTAAGGCTCAAAAGAAGAACACGATGATGATTGAAATAGGAAGTGAATTTAATTTATTTAGAAAGGAATATAATAAAGTGAATAATGTCAAAGAAAGTTTAGAGGAGGATAATGAGTATTTAAGATTAGAAGTTGATAAATTAAATAGAAACAATGAAGCATTAAATCTAAGGAATGAGGAGTTGGCTAAGGAAAATGATTAATTAAAAGAAAAGTGCAACTCTCTCGAAACAAAAGTTAATAGCATGAAAAATGAGGATAATATGGTTGATAGGCTAGGAGAGCTTTAAATTGAAAATGCTATCTTGCAATCTAGCCTAAATGATTCAAAACAAATTATAGTCAAGTTTGTAAATGAAGAAAACAATTTAGATAAGCTCTTTGGCTCTCAAAAATGAGGATTGAACGAAACCAGAATTGGTTATAGTAGAGAATATATTTATAAGTCTTACAAAATTCACTTTATAAAAGCAACAACTAAGACTTGTAACTATCGTGGTAGATATGACTATTTGCATATACGTGTGTAATACGTTGCAATACTAATTTGAATCATAAAGGTAAAATAGTTTAGGTTCCAAAAGGATAAGGATATATTATTGCAACTAATCACAAAGGACCCAAACTTACATGGGTACTAAAGAAGTAATCACACGTTTTTGTAGGAACTTCAAGTAGGAGCAACTTAAGAAACTCGAATGGAGAATGCTTAAGGAAAATTTGAAGTGCCTCTAATATGGTGTTTGACTCAAGAAATTTATTCAAGTAGTCTCTATACAAAAACTAACATATTTTGTGTATACTTAAAGTTCTCTACATTTGCTTAAGGCTTCCTTGTGCACATATCTACCATCTTTTGATTTTAATGTCAAATATTAGCTCCTACATATTTAAATATACTAATATTTTATGGTTAAATGGTTGGCTTGATTTGATTATGAAGCTATGCATAATTGATATATCTTTAACCATATTTGAGCTCAAATAAGTATTTAGGGATTTAACTAATATTTTTGCAATTACTAGCTTTACAAGCTATGCTTAAACTCTCATCATGTCATAATGCACATATAAATCTTGCTTAGAATGGATAATTGCAAATATCATACATTTTGTATGCATTTAAAGTTTCTCATGAATACTTAGAATTATGTGCGCACAATTTTGTCGTGTTTCAATTTCCGTGTTCAAATCCAATTCCCGAATGTTTAATTTTGTCCATAAATTGTGGTTGAATGATTAAGTTAGCCAACTTTTGTTTTTGTGCAAATTTGACTCTTTTAGACTCAAATTAGGCTCTTATTATTATTTGGGAAGTCATGTGATCATTTTGTCTATTTGCATGATATATGTCTTAATCATACTACCCTTGTATCTATAGACACCATTGAAACTTGTTTAGAATGTCAAATTATCATGAACTTGATTTAGTATGTATGTGTAACAGTAAGCTTAATTTGTATTTAATGGTTGATTTTGATGATTTCAAGTATTGATTTTAGGACTTCCAAACCTTTCTCGTGATATTTTCCTTCCAATATGCTTGAACATAATGATGAAACTTACTTGAAGTATTGATTTGTGATGATTAAGCCTCATTGCTCAAAATTAGTCATTCATACATTTGCATAGCTTAATGGTGAACTTTTTAGCAACTAATGACTTAATTCTTCTTAAATCTTACTAATGTTGCTAAGATACCAGCTTTTTACACTCAAATGGACCTAAGAAACATGCTTATATAGATTTCATGCATAAAACATAGTGTTTAGCATGATTTGAGCACACTTGAAGTCATTCATAAGCAACTAAGTTGATATATGCACAAATGAATTATGCGTTGGTTTCCATGCTCAAAACCGAGTCTCATATGTTTATTTTCATCCCTAAATGATATTCGAGTGGTTAAACTAGCTTGATTTGAATTTCGTGCATATTTGATCTCTCTAAACCCTTTTTAGGTTCTAAGTGCATTGTGGAACATTTCATGACTATTTATACCAATATAAATGTTCCTTGGTTAAATCATGCATTTTTTATGTTCTTGGTATTTTTCAAATATGCTTAGACCATAAACTTGTCTTGAATTTGAGAAAGAATCCATACTTGCTCAATTTGCTCAATAACTATATTTACGCTTAACATTTAATTTTAAGGAACTCGGGTAATGATTTTTCAATTTGTAGAGCCTTAAAGCTATATTTTGTGCCTACCAAGTTCAAATATGCATTTGAAATTTGCTTGACTTGTTGGTGTGCAAAAACTCAATGTTTATGCACCTATTTTGCTTATACATGTATACTTTCACTTTATCATGAATTACTTAGCTATATGGACTTGATTCGGATGAATCTTAGCTCTTTCATTAAAAATTGAGTTTTTCAAGCCTTAATGGACTTAAATAAACTTGTTTGAAGTGTTAGGATGTTGCTTAAATATCTACAAATTAATTTAGATTGGTAAACTTGCTCAATCAAAAGACCTTACTGTTTTTTTGCAATTTTGCAAACAACTGGCATGCCGGTTAAACAATTCACCGACTTGCTGGTATACTTGTGTATTTAACAACTTGTTTTTGCTTCTATTCGCTTAACTGGCAAGATGGTTCCCCTAAGTACCAATAAGTTAGTATACTGCTCTAATTTTTCATTTATATTCGGTTCTGTTCTTGTAACCGATAAGCCGGTCCATTTCACCACCGGCATGCTGATATACTTCACTTTTGAAGCAATTCATTTTGCTTCTGTTCTCTTAGCCGACATGCCGGTATTAACAACCACTGGCTTATTGGTATACTCTTTTATATAAGCAAATTGTTTTGGTTTTGTTCTAAGAACCGGCAAGCCGATACCCCTAACCACTTGCAAGTCGATATACTATTTTCTATAACAAATCTGCAACAGTTCTGTTCCCAGAACCAGTATACTGGTTCCCCATATTACCAACTTGCCAGTACCTCTATTTCCAGCCACAGATTATGCCGTTCCTTTCTCTCTCTTTCCATCTTCTTCCTAAAACCCTTCTTTCTCTTCTCCTAAACCCTAAAATCCTTCTCTCTCTTCAATCTTCCATCTCCAAACTCTCAAAATCATAATTTTTCTTCATCAATCATCTCCAAATCCACACAATCTCTCATTAATCCCTTCACTTATTCAAATCACACTCTCTTCTTCTCCTTCACACGATTTTCTCTCTTTACTAACCTCCCATCCACCATTAAGATGCCACCTTGATGAACTATAGCAACTTCTTGATGAACTATCATTACCTATCTTGCCTCATTCCTCCTTTAGCTTAAAGATGATGATCTACAAGTTGCATGAATTGTTAACTTCCAATCTATTTTGTATATGCTCTTCATTATGCTTTTTTCATGTTATAAATTTAGCCATTAGCTACTACTTTTGTTATTTTCTATTATCTTGCCTTGGCTTTTATTGCTTATGTTGGTTATCTATATTGTTTACCACTTATAGTTCATGTATCTCATGGAGTTATTACACTCCCCATAGTTGGCTCACATTTTTGAATATTTGATGTAGTATGGATTGATTTTGATGAATTCATTATGGAAATTTTATTTAACAGGGTTTTTAGCTTCTTTGATTTCACTTTTGTAAAGGGTATATTCTAAGGCTTAAGCCGGGATTATACTGAAATTTTGACTTGAATCCTCTTCCCTCTTCATCGCCTAGATCCTCCTCTTTTTTTTATGAGGCCAAAGGGAGAGCAATATTCAAATTGTTAGAATGTCAAAACGTATATTACATCAAATTGATAATAGTTACTCAAAATATGATATTGATCCTATAACTTTGGCATATCTTAATTCTTTAAAAGTTTGATATATTCTTTATGTGAAGTTATTAAGAAGTGAGACTTAGTTCCTTAGTACATTAATATACTCTCATTTTGCAAGCATTTACTTGATCTTATTCAATTGTCAAATATCTTGAAATCGAGTGCTACATTGAGGAGAACATTAGATTGAGGGGGAGCATTTGAAGTATAAAAGTTTTGTCCCCATTAAAAAGGGGGAGATTGTTGAATCTAGGGTTCATTATTTGATTTTAATGAGAACAAAACAAAAAGTGTATATCTAAATATGTTGTTTTTGAAGAGAACAAAAACAAGTGGATGATTAAATTAAGAATTATTTGGTTATTTTGAGATAATTGAATAAGTTCAATTAGCTTGCTTAATGATTAAATATATCAATTATCTCTATAAGAAATTTAATCTTTTGAAGTGGTGATCAAAAGATCTTGAAGTTATATTGTAAAGAGTATTCGTTTGTTATATGTTAAAAGAATTTTCAGATGATATTTGGTCTACCGGGTTGACGGCTTAAGGAAGAACCAGGCTGATAGTATAAAGCCTTAGAAAACACAAAGAAGAGCTCATTGACTTGGAAGAACCAGCTTACTGATTCACTTGCCAGTAGAGTAATTTTTACCGGCTTACCGGTAGTTCAAAGTACCGGCATGCCAGTAAGTCGGATTCAACTAGTCATTGGAGCATTGAATGCATTGTAACAGGAAGAAATAAATGAGATAATATAAATGCTCACCAACATGACTAAGGACAGTAGAGAACCGATCTTTTGCTACAATATTTCAATATTCTCTTGTATTCTTGTTGTCTATAATTCTTGTTGTCTCTTATACCATAAATTGCTAATATTTAGAGAGATTTGAAGTGTAGTGCTTATGAGCTATTAGTTGCAAGTATTAAGAGTTGAAAGCACTACACCAATAATTCTTGAGATTGAGTTTTTGTATTGAGAGTTGAGATTGTGATTTGTGTTAAGAGTTGTGAGTGTGAAACTTGTGTAATCAACTTTGTGTTTGTGTTTGTGTTTGTGTTTGTGTTTGTGTAGCTCTTTGAGCTTGGATTGAGAAATCAATAAAGTGATGTGAAGTTCTCGGTTGGAGGCATTGTGTGTCCGTAGAGACTAAGGGGCAGTCCGAACTTCACATTATATCCGGGCTTGATCTTCTTTATCCCTATCTCTTTTAATTTCCATACTTATTATTGTTTTATTGTTACTTTGATTACTCTTATTATTGTATTTAATTGCTTATATTGGAAAAGAATTGCAATTTGTCCTTAAACTCAGTTTTCTCTCCCTACCCCCTTTTGAGTTTAGCCTAGTATTCTTCACTATGCTCGAGCAGATTGTTAATTTTGAAGCTCAAGGAAGGTTAATGCAGTTCTTAATGGGTTTAAATGAGGGATTTAAAGCTGTGCGTAATCAAATCTTATCTATGGAACCCTTGCCTGCGGTTAATCAAGCTTTTTATCTTGTCCAACAAGTCAAAAAGCAAAAATAGATCACTGGAGTTAATGTCCATTTTAATAAGTCAGCCATTCAAATTGCTACTAACCCATGTTTTCACAATTGCACTAAGCATATTGAAGTCGATGTCCATTTTATCCGTGACCATCTTGCTAAGGGATTTTTTAAGACCTGTAATATTTCTTCTCATTTGTAAGTTGCTGATCTTCTGACAAAACGTATTTCTTCTTCCAAGTTGCTGGAATTTATTCGCAAGTTGGGCCTTCACTCGGCTCCACATTGAGGGTAGGAGGTTGAGTTAGTTATTTATTTACACGTATCTGTATTTTATTGGTCCACTTGTCTTTCTATTATTAGTTTAGTTATTGTAATTAGTTAGACAACTGTATAAATAGTTGAACTGATACTTTGTAGTTAGTTTTTCATTTTATAACTTGATAATACAACAGCATTGCTCTCTTACGTCTTCCTCATGAAATCAGAAGTTCCTCTACATTACTGATATTCTAGTTTCCTCACATTTAGCCTGTTGGGTCGATTAAGGGTTAGAAACCGACCTGTATACAAGTCTAGACTTACCTAGTTCTCAAAATCCATCATTTCTAATTCTAAACCCAAGTATTTGACTCTTAAATAGGAGATACAAAATTAGAATGCTATAGTACTCTAAGTTGTAGAGTCAAAACTACTCTTAGTTTCTAACTCTAGATCAACGTTGAGTGGAAATTTCTTTTAAAAACAAAGTTTATCATTTTCTAGTTCCATGAAATGGAACTAGGACTAGTAACTGTCTCAAACTATGGAATCAGTTTAATTACTTCATCTTTGAACTATTTTATTCTAGGCATACCCTTAATCTTATGTACTTTATACCTACTCATTAATAGCACTCGATGACCAGAAGTGGCCTAAATGATGGAACAGAAGTGATGTTTTCTTATTCTCAGATGTAATTTTTCTGCTCAATGATGGTTATGGACAAGTAGGAGTTAGGCTTGCTTTTTCTTCATTATGAGTGTACTACGTTTATGCTTACTTCATCCATTAGTCCAAGTATGCAAATGCCGACCCGACATCATCATAAACATGAATCACAACATCATCGACCAATTTTTGCCACTTGAACGGTCTTGATCACAATTCATTCAAAGAAATGATAAAATATCAAATTATACTACTCCATAGTGCAATAATAAATATTCTAATAATATTAAATATAAGAATACTAAGTAACAACCTTTTTCTAATTGTCAATTTTAAGGTGACATTATACCAATATAGTTATTCTCATTAACTTTCAAAAAATTCATTTTGGAATGAGTTTAAGGGAGCCAATAGAATATGCTCAATCTTAAATACTGTGGGGGTGGGATTCTAATTAATATTGTTTCGTAAAAGGTACGTGAGTATCGCATTATATGTAACCTCAAATGAGTGACATGTGTGTGATGTTTTTATAGAGGACTTAAAGAAAAATAATAGACACAACAAGCAATTATAATGGCTCAAACAAACTTGTGATGGATGAATGAGTTATGAAGCATCAACCTTACTATTAGTGATGAGCATCGGCTTGTTCTTGGTTGAAGCTTTGTTTTGATTCTTGAGAGCAAAGCTTTCACATGATAATATTATTTCTCTAATCTCTAAAGCCTCTAAAAGTCTATGAAGAGGATGAATGACTAGGTAGTTAGATGGGCTTAATGACGTCATTAGATCATACTAAAGATTGAAAAACGAGATTTGGCTTGCTCATTCAAGGTTATCTAGATGAGCTTGTTATGGGTCTAAGGGTAGTTAGTAACATGCTTTGTTGAGTATGCAACCTTGATTGAGAGAGGTTAAGAATAGATGAACTAGTCTAATAAGCTTTATTCTAAGTCCATCAAATTAAATCTCCATAAATCATCACAAATGTAGACTTTACTCTTTGGGTTTTGTCATTTAGCACAAGAAATCAAGCCTAAATAAATAACAAATCAATAGTGGGCTTAACCTAATACGAAATTAGTTCTCTCTATACACTATTTAGCTTCTTGATAGAGATTAAGATTGGATGGTATCTTGAACAGTTTTATCTTATGGTTAGTGATTAAAATTTGTCTAAATATTATAAATTTGGTCGAACTAATTATTCTTCTCTCTAATCCAGATAATTAGACCTATATCATGAATAGTAATAGATTGAACCGAATTGCCGTAGCAACGAGGTAATACGATAATCAAAAAAGTGATGCATTGTAAAAATTCAGAAAACTAAATGACATGCCTAGGTTGTACTCTTTCATAATTGTGTTCCATTTCTCAATTTATTAACGTATTCTCACACAGTCACACTACGCATTTATATTACTATATATTAAATAATATCGGAAATGGCTAGACATCGCTGTAAGAAATTAAATGCTAGGGTCACAAGAAAGGAAAAGTGGCATCAAAGAGCTAATGATGGTTGCGATTGAATCGGTGCCACGAAATTAGAATCGAAAGTAATGCTAAAGTGAAGGTCTTTTACATGCTTCAATGGTTTACCAATTGACGAATGAGGTGTTTTACTCTGATTACTTAAAAATATATAGTGTCGTGCTTGGTATAATTTGGATGGGATAGATTGAACATTAGATTGATAACTCCATCTCCATATCTATATCTATGAAACATCCACCAAAATTGTTGATTTCATTCCTATATTACCTTTGATCGTGGCAAATTGAAAATGGAATGCATATAGTGTCATTCGATAAATATGTCATTAATTTACGGATGCAATAAATATATGTTAATCTGGTTGAAAAGATTACTTGAGTAATATTATTGACGGAAGTGGAATGAATTGCGATTTCGTCTCCTCAAAGCAAATCAAATTTCCCTTAATACCAAAATCATCCATTTTGAGGAATCGTGAAAGGATTTGAATCATTTTCCATAATTTACTAATCAATGATTAATATTATATCGATTTTCGAAATATATCATGATGTCATAATGTCGTTATCTTTTTTTTTTTTTCTAATAATTACAATCGTTAATTACATATGATAATAAATTAAAAAAAATTAAGAGAAATTAAATTAAGAGTATCCATTTTCGTCGTAAAAAGGCTTCTAAACATGAAAAACAAAACGGAACACAGAATCGTGACTCTTTTATGAATATATCCCAGCTTACTAAACGTGCTGATGGATACTCCATGAACACGCATCCAAAGTGAAATGTGTAAAGAGCATGGGGTACTAGTTCGTGAGGTTGATATGCCTCGTCTTAATGGATCTATAATAGCATATAGAGAGAAGGATTTGTGTTTATAAGGTCAACTAAACTTTATGGCCCATATATGATCAAGTGACCCGGTGTCTGAATCGAGCGGAATAACAACGAGATCAGTCAACTGAAATTGCGTGGAGCCAAATGTCATTCAAATCGAATGAAGAACAAAGCTGATTGATCGAGTCGATCAAGCTATTCGGTCAGCTGAAGAAGCTCGGGTACCGACCGCCTTGCTTGGTTTCCCTTTTTGTTTTCTATGTTGGTTTGTTCTAAAGGCTTATTAGATACATGTATAAACATTTGCATCTGAGTTCTATAGTAAAGAGATCGGTGAGAAAGGTACTACACTAACATGGTGTCTTGGAATAAACCGGAATTCTTGTACCTAAATTTCAACATAGTGAAAGATGTGTTTCGCTCCCAATGTTTTTTATTTTTTTATTTTTACGTATTTTAGCTATAATTTTCCACATCACATATATCTCTTTTCTCTGTCCATCCTTCCCTTTACTATATATTTTTTTTTTTTCTTACATCTTCCCCGTTAAGCTTTATAATTTTGGTTGCACGTTTTAATTGACTTTATAAATAAAATAGCTATCTATTTTTACTTTTAATTGAGAAAATCGTAATCCCATGAAATCACCTACTATTCAAAATAAGGAATTGCATTTCCTTTAGAGGACTAAAAGAATGATTATTCTTCGGTTATTATTCTCAATATATTTTCAAACTTATTTGTAAGAACTCAAATGAACTATAAGAAATAATTATCATTTTTCTATCCAATTTTTAGAGTTGCAGGTCTATTCTTTCATTATTTTGTTATGTAAAACGAATGTATGATAAGTATACATTATATAAAAAGATAAGAACCCTTTTGTTTGTGGTATTGTAATGAGCGTCCGAGGATTACGACATAAACCAAATGCCAACATTTCCTCGTATTGAAACAAAGCAGGCCTAGAAATTAACAGCAGAGTAGAAACCAAGAATAGGAGTAACAAGTTTGCTCTTTTATTTTCATTTCTATTTCTCCTTTTTCCCCCAAATCTTTTTGCTTTTTACAGGATATTGATAATTAAAAAAAAAAAAGAAATAAAGAAAAAGAAAGCATTGGAGTGTCAAATGCCATCATTGCACCAGTGAGCTACAGAAACCCCATTGCACATTCCCATAGCTCAAAGACCTCCTTATAAATTCACCCCTTCTGTATCTCTTCCTCTACTTGCACATTTCTGAAAACTAATCTCAAAAAATACCCTTTCGACAATAGTTCTCTCTTCTCAACATCAGAAATACAAGTTCTTTCTTTCCTGGTGCTTCCTTTTTGGCAAAGAGCATGTCAACTGCAGCAAGAACTATTTTAGCACCCAAAGAAGTTCACGTCAAAAGTGGTGTTGCTGCTGCAAGGGAAGACCCGTTCAAGGCTACTCAAATAGCATCTGCTAAAGATCAGCTTGACCAACTAGATAAGTGTGATATCATGAGAAAGGATCATCAAAGTGACAAGTCCGGTAAAGTTATCAATGGATTTCAGGATGAACAAAAAGAAGAGGATGCCAAGTTGAAATTCGAGAAAAACAACGTAAGACTCAAACAACAGAACTTCATAGACTATACAATGCTTCCATTTTTCATGTCATTTAACCTCGATATCTTTGTTTTTGGTCATAGGATGATGGTACATTGTGGAGATGGAAGCAAAGGCTACTTGGAGCAGTGAATCAATTTACAATTGAAGGTATTTGTCCAATGCAAACATTAACCTTTTGAAAATATTTTTAGATTTTTTGCAATCCAAGTGTCAGCCGAAAAAAAAAAAAAAAAGAAGTCCTTAAAGTAATTTCAACAGGGATAAATGCATGTTTGAATCCCCCTTCTCGATGCTAAATCATTTTAGTTACATGGATTAAAAATGCTGAAGATCATGGTTCATATAATTAACTTGACAACAAAAATTCGAAATATATTATGCAGCTCCCGCTGAATCTTTAGCCTTCGTTGAATCGGGGTTTGAAGAACCAGATCTGAAGATACTAAGCGTAGCAATCCAATGTTCGGGAAGATCGGATGTGGTGTTGCCAATTTCTAATCCTCCAACCACAAAACGCAGTCTCTTCACACTCAAGGAAGGGTGTCGTTATCGCACAAAATTCTTCTTTACTGTTTCCAAAAACACAGTCCCCGGTCTCAAATACGTTTACACAGTTTGGAAGACTGGCGTCAGAGGTAGATAGGAAACAAAAAATTCGAAATATGTGTTTATATATAAATATATATATATTATTTAATTTTTGTGCTAATTGTTTTATCTTATGGCAGTGGAAAATACCAAGATAATGTTGGGAACATTCAGTCCTAAGCAGGAACCCTACAACTATGAATTGGAAGAAGCAACCATCCCAACTGGTATATTTGTACGAGGTTCCTACTATGTCAGAACCAAGGTATATATTCCATTTAACATTGAAAATTTAATTTTAGTAATATTTAGAAGCCACTTGCTAGGAATTAAAAGAAAATATCTTTTCGATCCTTTTATACTTGCGTTTTACATAAATTTTTCATTTTGAAATTCTTAACAAATATGACATGACTTTCATATATTTTTTAATATCTTTTGAATTTTTTTGTTTTTTCAAGATGGTGGATGAGGAGGGAAAATGCTATTTCGATTTCAGTTACTACTTTGAAATTCGAAAGACATGGGATTAATAATCACACACTCCATGCTTAGGAAATTTTCCACTAGTTAATGGAAGGAGCCAGCTAGCTCTAGCTGCGGGGTCATGTAATTATGATGTATTTTTTTCAAACGTTCAATTGATGTCTTCTCAAAGAAAATATGATGATGAGCATCCAAGGAAGCTGAGACCACACATCATGGACAAGGAAACAAAATGACGAGCACATGTTCAGTCCACTGGAGTTACGAATTTACAATCAGAATGCTGTTGTATGGGAATTTAGTAGCACCTAAAACTGATTCTGTTTCTACTTTTATGAGAAATTTTTAACTTGTACTGTTTTAGTCACTTTGGACCTAGAACTGATTTTGTTTCTACTTTTATGAGAAATTTTTAAGTTGTACTAGTCACTTTTGGGATAAATTTCTTAAAAAAAAATTTTCCCTTTTGCAGTACTTGTTTGACTAATTATGAGGGTTTATATTTGTTACATGAATGTATAGATATGAAAACAATATTCTTTCTTTAAATAACAATGAATAAGTGTAGTATTAGTTTAAGTCTTTTGACAATCATTGAATTTATTTATAAAATTCAAGTGTTTGCATGAGGAAGTTTAACAATAGATACATGAATCATGCGGTTATTTTTAAAAGTAGTTAGGGAGTGTGGTTAGGGCTTTTGTTACACATAAATCATGCAGAAAAGCTAAGGTGCCTATTTGGCCATAAGATTATATTTTGTAAACAAACAGTAATAAGTCAATGTTACAGTTTACACTTTAAATTTACTACTTTTTACAATTATACACTTCAAGTTTTAATTATCTAATTATACATTTAATTGAAGATTTAATTATCATGATTTATACTTTAATTAAATTCGATTTATACTTTAATTAAATCTACCGTTAACCTAATCAACATGATCAATGAAAGAAGTGATCGCCAATGGTGTTAAGGGCGTTGTATGACCTTCCATAAGTGACTAATGGCCTCCCGCAAGTAACTAGTAGCCTCTTAATGTGAAACAGTTAGTTGTGACCTACTTTACAAATATAGGTTACAAGATCCAATGGCAGCCATTTAGGTGGCCAGTCATTGCCCTAGAGGGGCTGCGTGAACCTCTTAAGGCTGTGGATGGCTACCTAATTTGTTAATGGTGCTAACTAGACTAACGATATGAATTGAAGTTAATTAAGATATAAATCATAACAATTAAATTTTCAATTGGATGTATAATTAGACAATTTGAAACTCCGAGGATATAATTGCAAAAAGTAGTAAAATTGGGATGTAAATCATGACATTACCTTAACAATGATATAGATTGTATTCAATAATTGTAACCGAAACATATATTGTATTCATTGTTAAAAGTGGTAACCAGAAATAATTAGAAAATGGCACAACTAGGTTATAACATAACAGTTGAAACATATTATTCTTATATTTGTTAAGGATCATCATCGAGTATAAATACAAAAAAAAAAAAAAAGAAAGGGTCTTTTAGATCAAACTTGGTGCCTTTACACATAAGGAGTCTCAATCTTACTTGAAAAGGACTACTAAATATACCTTGCAAAATCACAAGAAACAAGATTACATTAGTGATTTCTAATCGAGATAATCAAAGAGATAGATTGAGGGAGAATTAAAGTTTCAATTTACCTTGGAGAAAGATTTAGAAGAAAAGAAGAGAGAGAAAGAATAAGAGGTTCTTATAGTCTACTTACATTAGGGTTATTTGAAGAGAATACGATGCATTTAGGATAAGCAGATAGTGAGCTAGGCTTAATTGAGACCCTGCTAATATTTGGTGCTCTCGTCGTTGATTGAACATAGCAGGATTAAAGAATAATAGTCAATCATCTAATATTGAATCTTTGCAAGCAATTGCATATTCACTAGCTGAATCAATGAAAGCTATAAAAGTACATATGTAAGAATCTTTTCAATCATATGCATAAGTATAAGAATCTATGCAACATATGATTACTATCTTGTAAGAATCAGTACAGATAATTCATGATAAGTTTGACAATTCAAGAAACAATATCATAGCAAGTGAGGAACAACATAACAATTTTTTACAAGCAATGATGGAAACTCATAATTCACAAATTACAATTTCTCCTAAAGCATTGTTGAAGGGAATTCAATTGGAGATTTCAAAGTTTTGTGGCTATAACCCTATTGGATGGATCTTCAAAATAGAAAAATTTTTCAATCTTCATAAGGTGCCTATTGAACAAAGATTGACAATAGCTTTTTATTTTCTTTTTTTCTTTTTTTATGGAAGAAGAAGCTTTGCAATGGTTTTAATAGATGAAGTATAACAACTTACTAAGTACATAGAGAAATTTCCTAAAGATCTTGAAACAAGATTTGGACCCTCATAATATAATGATATTCAAGGTAAGGTTTCAAAGCTTGTGCAAACAACTATAGATGGTGAATATTAGGCACAATTTGAAGCACTTTCCAATCAAGTAATTGGATTGTTAGATAATTTTCTTTCAAGTTATTTTACTTTTGGACTTAAGATGAACATTAGAAGGGAAGTCATGGTGAACAAACAAAAAAAAACATTAAGGCAAGCAATTTCTTTAGCCAAAATTTGTGAGTCCAAATTTTCAAATGCTTTTTGTGAGCTCTTAAGATTGCTTTTAGAGAAACCGTACTCGGATTTAGGGTCTCTGGGAAAAACTTATCTAATTGAATCTAAATTTTACGACTAATTTAGAAAAGTTAGTTGAATTGATCTAGTAAAATTAAAATTAAAATTTAAAAATAATATTCTAAAAACTCAAGTTTAGTCTTAGAAGTATGATTATTTGATATAACATAAAACTCGTCGAAACCTGTAAAATCAAACCTAAAACGCAACAAGGACTTATAGATAGATCATTTAAGCTATAAAAAGGAATAATATCACATAATAAGCTATAAGAATATATGTGTATTTTTATAAATATACTCAGTATATATAATAAATACACATGTAAATTATCCAAAATTATATAACTATACATAACAAGCGATAAATTTACAAAATTAAATTAGAAAAATGTCTTAAAAATAAACGACATGCTAGAAACGTGGTTACATTATACAAGTACTCATTACATGTAATATATATATATATATCTATATATTAACAAAATCATCAAAATATTAACATAAAATACCAAAATGCCCTAAAATATCATCTAAAAATTATTTAAAATATAAGAAAAAATCTAGAATATTATTGAATTAAATGTGGAGCATCTTAAAAAGGATAAGCAGCTGCATCAAAAACAAATTGATGAAAATTTGACACCTCATATTTGGATTTTTACACTTTTAATTAGGGGAAAGTTGCTTAATAATTAAGAAAAAATTCTAACCTACCTAAAACACTATAAATAGGCTACTATGACTTATATTTCACTTTTTGGCTATAAAGAACATTTAATAAAAATTCAAAAAAACAAAGTAAGTATCACTTAGCCTAGTTCCCAACCCAAACCACCACCTGTTGTGAAGCTCCATTGGCCACCACCTATCCACCTACTGCCTAACTCTACCGACGCACTCCTACCGGCCTTCAGCCACTGTAGCTCCAATGACCGGTTAGTTAAATTTTTGCCTTATTTTTTCATATATTTTATAAAAATATTAAATAATTCCAAAAAATTATTTAAAAAATTACTTCCTAAGTTTTTTTTAGGTATATTTTCATGCTGTAATTTTATTTTTTCAAAATTATAAATATTTTATATACTAACTTAACAAATATACTATTCACCCGAATTTTGATTTTTAAAATAATTTTACTAAATGATTTTGTTTCAAGCTCAAAATTTTTCTGTAGAATACATATTACATGTAGTTTATTATTATATGGCCCAATTTTCATTATATATATTTAGTATTTATTTTATTTTTAGGCCTAAAAAATGGCTAAAAATAGGGTAATTTGCAAATTAAATTGATTTTAGACGAGATAATTGATGAAATTAGAATTCAATTAATTTTAGATGTTTGTATTGATGTCGAGACATGTTGGAATTAATTTGGTGTAAAAATCATATTATTTGCTTAATTAACCGTGATTTAAGGATAAAACTGTAATTTTCGTATATAGGCAATAAACCTAATTACATAAAAAAAGTTACTAGATGAGTTCCATATATTTTTCTAAGTCTATAGAAATTTTAGTGGAATTATTTAGTGACCCTAGTTATTTATCATGAATTTTCTTAAGTAAATTGTCTAAATTAGTGATCGAGATATATAATTAATAATAATTAGTTAAAATATGTTAATTATTTGATTAAATCATGCTTGAACATATCCTAAACAGTTAGGATTATTCATTATTTTTATTATATTTCGTACTATTATAAACATTTGGTTATGATAAATATATGCTAAGATTCAATAATATATGAATTATCGTATTTTATTGCAAAATTGTGTAACAATATATTTTATTTATATAATATGATGTCAATGTGATATTACTTACTATATAGCTTTACCTATATACGAGGATTAGAAATACTCTTCAAGAATGATCTTTTGAATAAAACTTGTAACTCGTATCGTTGAGTTTGGATGAGCTCAACAATACCGACCTTATTACAATTAAGTAACTTTAGATAATTTAATAAAGCTTATATAATAACTTAAAGTATATATGTATATATATAATGTGTAGGAATAACAATATATATATATATATATATATATACGAACACACCACTCTATTAAATAACTAAATAAATAATATCTTAACCAAGTACTAAATAAAACTTTAGTGTTTTCATAAATCTTATAAAAACTAAATGTGAGCTTTGCTATATATAGGACTTTCAAGTAAGTGAAGTACTAAAGGTCCAGACTTGTGGAGAGAGCTGTAATACAAGTAAATAAGATTTATATAAATAAAAGTTTATTATGATTATAAATGCTAATATATCCATGGAATAGCGAATGTTTCAAAGAGGTTTATCATATGAGCCATGTATGTATCAAGATTATATTAGCGACTGAGCAGACAATTTTTAGCATAAAATTGATATACACGAAGACTATTACAACTTGATAGCATTCATGGCATAACAATTCTCAGTTAGTTATACTAATGACTGAGTGGACAATTTTTAGCATAAAATTGATACATAAGAAGACTATTATAACTTGATAGCATTCAAGGCATGACAATTCTCGGTTAATATTAGAGCATGGTTCATAAGAACCGTCTCTGAAGCGTTTGAGTTAAAATTTGTTAGACCTTATAGTATAAGTAAGTGTGGGTAGCAAATGGGTAGTAAAAACTATAGATGTAGGATATCTATCTACACGTGTGTGTGTGTGTGTGTGTGTGTGTGTGTGTGTGTGTGTGTGTGCGTGTGTGTGCGGGTGTGCGTGTGCGTGCGTGTGTGTGTGCATGTGTGTGTGTGTGTGTGTGTGTGTGTGATTATTAATGCTTAGAAATAAATAAACTATAACTTTAACTTATTGATATGCTATTTGTTGTTTTACTTAATAGAATCGTAGAACTTTACTTTAGAATGCTTAGGTAACTTTTGGATAGAATAGAGAAGAAACTCCTATAGATTATAAGATTAAGATATAGTGTTTACTCTTGGACATGGCTTATGAGCATATGTTTATGACTATAAACAATATTATTGACAACTATTTTAGGGGATTATCCTATAGTCTATAGGATCACTAGCACCTTATGATCCTAGAGTTGGTACATCACTATGATGGATATATCGCGATTATGGCCTTAGAGGATCGACATGTGGAGACCAAGGATAATATCTATGATGATGCCTATCTTGTACTTCCCAAACCTTATCCTGTCGGTTTTGCCCAAGTCCCTCCAAGAGTATTTCATACCCCTAAGTTGTATCTAAAGAGAATTGTAGACTGGTTCTCTCGATCATCCTATCCTTTACTTAAGGAGTACGATGCACTGCCTAGGCCATTTAACCTTAATGAAGATGTAGTAAAGGTAATTCCTTAAGGTAAATTAGCTAATGAACCTATAAGAAATCCTGTGAATAATGAATCGTTAGAGCTAATAGAGGATCCAGAGGAGGAGCACCCAAATGATCCTAGTGAGGCACTAACTCAGGATGTAACTGATGAAGAAAAAGTAAGCCATAACAATGTGCAAGAAGTTGTAATAATACCTAATACCCTAATAATCATACAGATAAGTTCATGTAGTAAGACAAGTAATGAGATTAATTATGAGACAGATAGTGGGTCTAACGCTGTAGATGGAGATGTAGACTATGATCCTTTAGAAAACTTGTTGACTTCCGTTAGTTCAACTAATGCCAGTAACTAGTAGATTAGTGGTATGGACCAACTAATAGTAGGAAGGATGATAAATAGCAGAATTTTTGGTATATCAAGCAAATTTTGATGTACCCTACTTCTTTTTTACGTAGCCTTACATTTTGATATACTTCTGCTTTTGTTATGTTTTTTATTTCTAGATCAAACGTATAAGGTTGGTGTATGTAATCTTTTGTAATAAGAGTTGTAAATATTGAGTTTGTACAAATCTTTTTTATGTAATCTTGTAAAAATTAAGTTGTACTTTTACTTTATCATCTGTATCTAGAAGCAGTATCAATGTACATCAAGTATTATGTTATTAGTAGATTTATAGTAGTTAGTATCTTTTCATACTATGAATTAAGAATGGATATCTGCTAAGTACATTGATCATATAATATGTGTTAAGCAACATTCAGTAATTATGAATAACTGATACCATCCTTAACAAATGCACTTATTGGAAGAATTATGAAATTACAGGGTTAGTTGAAAATAATACCCTAACGTAAAATCGTGGTTGAATCTTGAAACGGTAATAACAATCAAACTCAATCTATTACAAGCCAAACAGCACTACTAGTTGACCTTCCTTAGGAACAACTAACTAGAAATGGACAGCTACCACCACCTCCTCTAAACTAAACATAAATCCTTACAGCCCCTACACTTACCACCATGGAGCTTATGCTCACAAACATGTATACAATGATCCAGCAATAAGGTGCTTTGTTGCAACATTTGTTGATTGGGGGTAATCCAATAGATAGAAAGCCTCAAGAGATGGACCTTAGGAGAAATGGGCCTTTGGATGCAAATCATTTGCTTAACTTCATTAAGGTTAATTGGTATTTTAACGGAGACACTAGTAAGCCTAAGGAAGTAGATGATTGGTTAGCTCAAATAGAGCGCAATCTTACCACTTTTCGAATACTAGACGATCAAAAAGTATCATATGGAACTTATATGTTAAGAGTACAAGCCCACGTTTGGTGGGATTCAAAAATCAAGTCACTTAGAGAACCGATTACTTAGAAAGTGTTTTAAGGATGAATTCAAACAAGAATTATTTTTAGAAAGTGTTCAGTTAAAGATACTTGAGGATTTATTTACCTTAAAGAAAAATAACATGAATGTAACCCAATACAAGATTGAGTTTAATAGATTATTTCAATACATACCATCCTCATATAGGGATAATGCACATTTGAAGAAAACTTTGTTTATATGAAGATTTGATCCTGTAATGCAATGTAGAATTCAAGATTGCGATTTGCCTACCTATAATGATGTTATAGAGAAGGCTTAGAGACTAGAGAACTAATGGGTTACCGATTACAGACCCAATCATTCGCGCATGCCTTAGAGGCTTCCAATCCCTTACCTAAAGGATTCTTTCTCGTTAACCCGCTGATGACGAGAAATAGTATGCTGAAGGAGGATGGCTGAATTCCTTGGGAGCTCTGGGCGGTTATACTATGCTCTGTTTGTCATCTTGTACCAATGTTAACCTTCCTTTGGCCAAGAGCTCTATGTCGAGTGATTGGACTTTCAACTGCCAAGATTCTTCTGCCAAGTAAATGCAACTAGCTCCTAGCTAGGTACTTCTCTTTTAGCCTCCTTCTAACTCTCACGGAATCCTTTCACTTCTCAACTTCCTTGTTGCCGTAATACCTTGATTCCTCCTACCTGTTGTACTTAGAGAACCCTTATACGAATCCAATGTTACATGTCACCTATCCTCTTTATCTAACATTATACTATTTTTTCCTTTTTGTCTTTTGTCCTTTTTACCCCTTTTCATATGTACAAGGAATCCCCCTTCTGTATATTTTTTCTTATAATTTCTTTATTTGTAATGTTGCCCTAGAGACTTATTATAAATAGTCCCTTCCCGTTATAAGTCGAAATTATTTGACTTTACACAAGCATTGAATATATTGTTCTTATGAGATAACTCTTTCCAAGTCCACTTTCATACATCCTTATCTAATCTTACTGAGTATCTCAGGTTTAGTGGCGAGTGAACCTTAGCATTAACTTGTACGTTTTATCAAGTGAAGTGTCAAATCGTATTATGTTCATTGGTGTGTCATATCCTTCGAGCAGCTTCACATTAGCTACCTTACCTAGTTCGTAGACCTATTCATTCTGTTTTCTTCGATATCTTAAAGGACCTACTGGTTTAGATTTGCAATGGTAATTCTTAGTGATAACTGAGTTCCTAGACTCACCATATAATCTTGGTATCAGAGTTTAAGGTTGAGACCAAGAGCTGTATGGTATTTGTATATGCGTAAGGATTTCTTGTGTAGAGAGTACTTTCAAAACCTTGTTGTGAGAATGTTGAATCCTAGTATTCAAGGAGAAATTAACGATGCTGAGAGTATGCTTATGGTCGTGGTTGTGTGAATTAATAAACATTATATACTACTGATGAGTAGATACAAGACCTTGCTGTTATTATGGCTAATTTAGCTACTTCGATATAGAGAGTTCTAAAGACTGGACTGTATGAGAAAGTTGTTGAACAGGGTCAAGAGATGAGAAATAGGTTGAGAAGGTAGATGAATGAACGAGCACCAAAAGCCTTGCTTGTAAACCAAGTACCGCCCTGTCATGTCGATAGAGCTGTTAGAAGAAGATTAGAGTTGGACGAAGTGGAAGAGCAGGAAGAAGAAGAGGAGCAGTATGTTAGAGTTGACGAGTGTGAGCTTAGAGCTCTTAGGGGAGCCAAACACCTTAAGGTACAGATTTCAAGCTTCAACGAGTTTAATAATGCTAACAACTACTTAGATTAGGAAGAGAAGATTAAAAAGATATTTGATTTTTTTTATTATGAAGACGCTGTTCGCATTTAAGTGGCTGTATTGGAATTTTCTGGATATGCGGCAATGTGGTGGAAGAAGTTGCAGAATGTATGAAGAGAGCTAAATATGAAGTCCGAACATGGAACGAAATGAAGAGAGTCCTGAGAAGTAGGTTCTTTCCTAAACACTATGAGTAAGATACTTTCGGACGGCTCCAAGACCTGAGGCAAGGTAATAGATCAGTAGATGACCATGTCGAGCAAGTTAAGGTACCAATTACTATCACGCCTCATAGTGACAGAGTCATAATAGTCCCGTCGTATAAACCATACTAAGATAGAAGTTAACCTTACAGCCGTTATCTTAGATTTGATTTATACAAGGCGTTCACAACTAACCCGATTTGAAGTAAACAGTTTATAAGTTAAATAAGTTATTTATCTAAGAAAGTACGAAAATATATATATACACTAGGATTCAAGTATTACAAGTAATGTTTATAGGGTTTCATTGCCCTATACTTCCTAAGTAATATATTATTTGAAAGTAAAAGATTCTAAATAAAAGCTAAGACCTTAAAAATATATTTGTTATTCAAATGTATTTCCTCACTCTCTAGAATTCAACAGTTGCTTGCTTCAAGGTAATTATAAGTCACTTCCTAGCTAGCACTTACAATAACGTCTATAACAATGTAAACAACTACAGCTTAATAAGTTAGGACGGAGACTTAAAACTATGCAACAAACATAAATAAAGTTATCAATCAAATTAATTAGATGCAATGCATGTTTAAACAAATGCTATTATACGACATTATATGGCTCGTCGTGAGATTAGAGAAATTGCACTTGCTCTAATCCAGGTTGAGGAGTTATTGTTAATGTAACAGCTCACAACCAAACCCAAGCTTATGCAATGGAAATACCGCTTCTCCTGCGACTATTTTCAAACCATTGACTTTACTCTTACCACAACCTCTTTACCTGTCACTTAGTTCGATTAAGGATGAAGAAGGGACTAATTATGTCATCTAGTGCTATCCCTTTCGAAGGAATCGATATATGGCGAAGAATTCTAATATTCCCCTAATGGGTTGCTATGCATTTCCAATTTATAATTTCAAGTCATCTTTGTAATTAGATTCAGTTTAAGGCATTCAATTATTTCAAACAATTCATATAAATACAAGCTAGAGCAGAAATCCAGATTTCACGTCATTAACTCAGAAACAAGCACATGTGCATAGTTAACTATCTAACAATCACAATCAAGTATAATTTCAAGTCTCTGAGTACTACAAATTAGTACTCCAAAATACAACAACGTATTAATCTCAATTTACTTAGAATTCTTAAATCGCTCAATCAACTCGTCACAAATCGACTTCTCTCCATGTCTCCTATAATATAAATACTTTTTTAATATTTATATCCTTATGTTATATATCAACTTTAGATTAAGATTTAACTAAGATTTCCTTTTATATATTAGTATGTATTATCGATTCATTCTAAGTTAGTTTAGGATTCAAGTTCCAAATCCGATTCCGATTTAGGTTTTAAATTAGTTCTACTTACGAGTATTATGCATAAATCCTAAAAATGCAATCTGATCACTAATGTGAAATTAATCACATTAAGTTAGAGTATCCTAATTATCACTTTTGGTCATAAATCTGTATTCTATTCTACCCAATATACTTTAATCCTTATCAATGTACTGAATTTATTCCCGATATGAGAAAATTTTACATTTTTCATATAAATACCTAAATTTAAGTTTTCTACCAAATTTATTATATAATCCTATTATTAGTATAATAGCAATTTTTATTCTAATATTCTCTATTTATTATATTTCCAATTTTTCATATTATGTATTATTAATTATTATGTACATAATACACATTTAATATTTCTATTATTCCAAATATCATCTCCCAGCATCAATTAACATTTCAAAATATCTAAATTCATCCCAAATCAAATTTTACACCTAATTATGATAATTTGCAAATTAACTTAAAATTTACTATTTTTCCCATTACTTATTTACTATATAATGCCCTAATAATTACATCTAACCCTCTAAATGCTATAAAGAGTATACTCTATCATATTTTAACATCCTAAAACATGTAATTATGTACTAAATCAATAATTATCTGTCTAATTACCTAATTAGCCCTAAATTACTTATTTTATGCATCATTTTAAGGCTTAAAAATTATATAAAAATTTCAAAAATTAATTTTTGAAAAAGGGCTTCATAGTACTATTCTATAACCCCTAAGTAGTCTACACAAAAATTTTGAACTCAAAACCATACTCCTAAGGTCATTTATTTCTAACCCGAATAAAGCTCGAGTTTGCACAGTTTCTTAAGGATGGTATAATTCTAAATGTAAATTCATCAAAATAAAATTTTTCCCTAAATATACATACTAAAATATCTTAGAATAACAAATTTAATCATTTTCTAAGAATATTTAATATTTTTAAAAATATATGAAAAATTAGATGGAAGATTGGACTCACCAGAATCGGTAGCTCTAGCTACCGTTGGCCACCAAGGCCTTATCAGCCAGCTTGGGCGTTGCCACCACCGTGTAGTGGTAGTGGCCGTTTACTCCCAGGTGCTCGTCAGGTTATGGATCTCCTTTAAGGCCCTAATTACATAGATTTTTGCTAATTTTTATAAAAACCCTAATTCCCTCTCAATTTCAGTGCTCTCTAACTTTCTAAGGTTTCAAACTGACCAAATGAGCCTCTGTAAAAATTTGGCTATTTATAGAGGTCTTAGAGATTTTTTGTGCATTAAATTGAGGTGACATGAGTCTTATCTCTTATTTTTCTTACTTTCCATTTGTTGCAATTTAATTGGTTACTTTTGTTTCTTTAATTCTAGATTGTCACACCCTACTTCTAGAGATTTCCTTATTTTTCCTTAATTATTTATACATTTTATTTAATTATTTAACATTATTTTAGCCTATTTCTCATATTTTAAGTAATTACGCGTATTTTTATTTACATGTAAATTCATATATAGTACAAATAAATATTACTAAATATTATTTAAGTTATTTTATGATTTTTAGTGTATATATAATTTATTAATAGCGATTCGTTAGTTATCGAAATATATTTTACGTATTTTCAATAAATAATGGATAATATACTTAAAATTTGAAATTTTTATATTCTTTTTATTTTATTACCCATTTTCCTAAATTCAAACTTACGAGATTACTTTTACTAATAATCCTAACTTCATAGTAAAATTTGAGTTGAATCAAACAATTTGTTCGATTGTTCTAAATTTTATGAACCAAATTCCGAGTAGTTGGTTGCAAGGCTTACAATTACTATTGGTGATAAGTACAGGGACGAGGTGTTTTGTGATGTCCTCCCCATGTGCACTTCTTACATATTACTTGGCCAACCATGGCTGTTTGAACTAAGAGTATTACATGATGGATATAGGAACACCTACATATTCCAAAAGGACGGAAAGAAAATTATATTGACTCCCATGAGTCCTAAGGAAGTGCAAGAAGCTAGGAGAAGGTTGCTAGATCACTACAACAGAAGTCCTTGGTGATTTCTCAAGCTCAATTCGCCCAAGAAGCCTCGGTCGAAGACTTCATGCTCCTCTTAACCAGGAGACTCTTGGAGGTTAGAGAAGCCGAGAACTTACTTGTCAAAGTGCAATAGTTACTTTAAGACTTTGTTGACCTATTCCCTATCGAGATGTTAAAAGGTTTACCTCTCTTGAGAGGTATTGAACATTGCATCAACCTATGACCAAAAGTTACCTTACCGAACCGACCTGCTTACAAGCTTAATCCCGACCAGGCGACTAAACTGAAGAAACAGGTGGATGAGTTAGTGGATCATAGATATGTTTGTGAAAGCATGAGCCCTTGTGTCGTACCAACTATGCTCGTGTCGAAAAATGATGGAACATGACAAATGTGCATTGACAATCGAGCCATCAATAAGATCACTATTAAATACCAATATCCGATCCCGTAACTTGATGATATGCTTAACGAGTTACATGGTGCCTGTATCTTTTCTAAGATTAACCTGAAGAGTAGCTACCACTAGATACGAATGAGACCTGGGGATGAATGAAAGATGGCCTTCAAGACAAGGGATGGTTTATTTGAATGGTTAATGATGTCGTTTAGTCTGACTAACGTGCCAAGTACATTTATGCAACTGATGAATCATGTGCTTAGAACATTGATTGGAAAATGCGTTGTGGTTTCTTTTGATGATATTATGGTCTATAGTGCCAACCTCATCACTCATGTCAAACATTTAAGATTGGTGTTCAACATTCTCCATGCCGAGAGATTATTCGACAACCTAAAGAAATACGTGTTCTATCAAAGTAAGGTTGTATTCCTCAAATATGCTGTTTTAAGGAAGAAAGTTCAAGTTGATGACAAATAAGTCAGAGCTATTCTTGAGTGGCCTACATCGACTAGCACTGCCGAAGTCAGCAGCTTCTATGGTCTAGCATCGTTCTATCGGAGATTTATTCAAAAATTTTGTTTCATAACTATACCGTTGACTAAATTGACCAAGAAGAACGTTGAGTTTAGGTAGTCAGAGAAAGCCTAGAAGAGTTTTGAAGATGTGAAGTCTAAGCTGATGTTTGCTCCAGTACTCACCCTGTCAGATTTTGAGAAAGTTTTTGAGGTTGAATGGGATGCATCTAGTGTCACCATTAGTGCTATCCTTATGCAGGACCACCGACCCATTACCTACTTTAGTGAAAAACTCCAAGGTGTTGCCTTAAATTACTCAAACTACGACAAGGAGTTTTATACCCTTATTCAAATACTCCAAAACCGGTAACATTATCTATTGTCAAGAGAATTCATCATCTATTCAAATCATGAATCTCTTAAGCATCTTTACGGTAACATAAGCTTTCTCAGCGTCACGCCAAATGGGTCGAGTTCCTGAAGACCTTTTGCTATGTCATCAAATATAAGAAGGGGAGCACCAACATAATGGATGATGCACTTTCTCACCGTCATACCCTTATCATAATGTGGCAAGCTAAAGTGCTTGGATTTGGTACTTTACTTGATCAGTATGAGCATGACCCACATTTTGAACCCTTAGTGGCCAGGTGCAGTGTTGGAGGAGTGATGAAAGGGTTCTACTTGAGTTAAGGGTTCTTGATGAAGGGCAAGTAGGTTTGCATGCCGAGTGGTTTGGCAAGGGAGCTATTTGTTCAAGAAGCTCATGCCGGGGGTTTGGCAAACCATTTTGGGGAAAAGAAGATGATTGAGATATTGAAGGAGCATTTTTAGTAGCCTGCGATGATAAAGGATGTATATTGAGTACTTAAAAGGTGCGAAGTGTGTAAATATATAAAGGTGATGAGAGAGCCCTCTAGAGAATACACACCCTTACCAATTCCAAAATGGTTGTAGACCAATCTAAGCATGGATTTTATGCTCAACCTTCCCTAAACGCCAAAAAGATACGACTTAATCATGGTGGTGGTCAATTAGTTCAACAAGATAGGCCACTTCATCCCTTATCACAGAATTAAGCTCCTATTCAGTACTTCTTGTCACCCCCAAACAGATGGTTAAACTAAAGTTGTGAACAGAACCATCAGTAGCCTCTTGTGCACAATTGTCAAGAAGAATTCTCATGATTAGGATTTATGCCTGCCCGTTATTAAGTTTGCCTACAATTACTTAACTCATAGCTCGATTGGAACGTCACAATTTGAAGTTGTTTATGGATTTAACTCGAACCTACCCTTAGATTTAATTAATATTCCAACTACACAAGGGGAAAGTCAATCTAACCTATAGCGTACCGAGGAATTCTAAAGGTTACATTGGAAGATTGCCAAGCAATTGGCCAAAACTATGGCCTGACAAAAGGAAGTGGGAAGCCATAGAAGGAGATGAGTTGTTTATACCCTTGGGGACCTTGTTTGGATCCATCTTAGTAAGGAACGCTTCCCTAGCAAGAGGACCGACAAACTATCTCCTAAAATGGATTGACTTTACAAGATCCTTAGATGCATTAATGATAATGCCAATAAGGTTAAACCACCCAAGGGTTTTAGCATATTTACCAGATTAAACGTCGTCGATTTGACTCCTTATGTGCCCGATGATGACGAGGATCATGATTTGAGGGAAAATCTCCAACAACCTTGGGGAGCTAATGGGTTATCGACTACCAGCTTAATAAATTGTGCACGCCTCAGAAGCCTCCAATCCCTCACTCGAAGGATTTTTTCTCGTCAACCTACCGATGATGAGAAATGGTATGCTAAAGGAAGATAGATGAATTCCTTGGGAGCTTTGAGTGGTTATACTTTGCTCCGTTTGTTATCCTGTACCAATGCTGACGTTCCTCTAGTTAAGAGCTTTGTGCCGAGTAACCAAACTTTCAACTACCGACAGTCTTCTACCGAGTAAATGCAACTAGCTCCTAGTTGGATGCTTCTCTTCCGTCCTCCTTCCAATGCTAGGAAGTCGTATTATAAGTGATGAGTAAATACTAATAAATTTTTTAGACACGTTAATAAAGACATTTATATCAATTATGTTTTCATATATATACACCACTTATTAAACCACATCACTTGTTAATATATACCATTGAAATCTCCATTTCCGAAAAGAGTTTAACATCAATATTCAAAGCAAGAGCCATAAAGGAATTTCAACTAATTCGAAACGACGGTGAAAATTTTGCATCTTGTTATTTTAAGCTAGGCTACTACTGAATTTCGCTTATTATCAAACAATTTCACACAGATAAACAGAAAACTGAGGAATCTGCGAAGATTTTTCTTTTTTCTCTTTTTTTTTTTTTTCCTGGTTGTCTAGCAAGTTCGATTATGAAATAACTTTTAGTAAGCCTTGACATGGTCATATATGGTTAATTTCATGAATCCAAACTACCCTTATTTTCATGGAGAATTTTCACTTCCCGCGTGTTTGGAAATTGTACACCTATTTTCATGAACATTTTATGGTTTTTGTTAAACAAGTGAAATGAATTTATTAGTATTTACTCATCTCTAACATTGTACTATTTTTCCCTTTTTATCTTTTTTCGTATGTACAAGGAATCCCCCTTTTATATATACTTTCATGTAATTTCTTTATTTATAATATTGCCTTAGAGACATACTATAAATAATCCCTTCCCATTGTAAGCCGAAATTATCTAACTTTACACATAAGCATTGAATATACTATTCTTATGAAACAACCCTCTCCAAGTCAACTTTCATATACCTTTATCTAATCTTACCAAGTAGCTCAGGATTAGTGATGGGTGAACCTTAGCATTAATTTGTGCATCGTATTAAGTGAAGTGTCAAGTTGTGTTGTGTTCATTGGTGTGTCATATCATCCAAGCAGCGCTACGTTAGATACCTTACCAAGTTCATAAACCTACTCATTCTGTTTTCTTCGATATCTCGAAGGACCCACTGATTTGAATCTGCAATGGTAAATCCTAGTGATAACTGAGCTCCTAAGTGCATTAAGAATAATCACTTGAAAATGCTATCACAGTTAAATAGAAAAGTAGGCAGTAGGTCACAATCTAGATTTCCTTTTAAAAGACCTTATATAGGTGCTAGTAGTTTGGGTCAATGGAAGAGACAAATTGTTGTGGTAAGTAATCTTGCTCAACCTATGCCAATAAGGAATATTTATGATAGGAGTGATAATGGAAAGTGTTGGAAGTGTGGTGCTGGCCATTACCACAAGCATTGTGAGCAACTTAAAGGAAAATGCTACATGTGTGGTGAAGTGAGTCATATAGTTAGAAATTTTCCCAAAATAAAGAATATTAAGTGTAGATAATGTGGACAAAAGGGACATTTTAATTGCTATTGCCCACAATTTGGCTAAGGTTTTGGGGAAAGGGAGAATACCACCTAACAAGCATGAATCAAGAATGCAGGTGGATTTGGTGTAGCTACTGCTCCTGCTAGGGTATTTACTATTGAGAACGAAGATGAAGTGGAGGAATTTAATGACTTTCTAGATGGCAATTATAGATAAGATGAACTAAAAGAATTTATGAACTTAGAGGATGAAATAGACAAAGGGTTGGTGACAAGAGAAATACAAATAAGTAGACAACCTACCTATGCCCCATTTGATACAGGAGCATTACATTCCTTTGCTAGTCAGGACTATATTAAGGAATGGAATTGATGTGATTGAAGTAAATACAACCTATCAAATTAGAACTCCTACTAGAGAAACAGTGTCAATTCGAAAGGTTGTAAACAATGGCCAAATTAAGATTCAAGAGACGAAGTTCCCAATTGATTTGACAATATTACCTCTGTAAGGCTATGATATTGTTGGAATTTATTAGTTATCAAAGCATAAAGCAAAGGTAAAATGTCAACACAAGAGTATTAGTTTGAATGAGGAGACCATTAGAATTCAAGAAGACATAAGTTTAGACTTTATTACTTGTCTACCAAAGTCTAATGGGTATTTAGTGATTTTGGTTGTGGTGGACAGGCTTTCCAAGTATTGTCATTTAAGCCCCATCGGCCTACACTTTATAACAACCAAAGTAACCAAATTATTTGTGAATATGGTGGTCAAATTACATGGTTATCCTAACTCTACTGTCTCTAATCACAACCCTATATTTATGAGTAAATTTTGGAAGGAACTCTTTTTCTTAAGTGGTACTAAGTTGAATATGAGCAGCTCATAGCACCTACAAAGTAATGGATAGATAGAAATACTAAATAAGGTACTACAACAGATGTTATGTGACAGATTGTCCACAACTTTAGGTTAATTTTCTTCCATGGGTAGAATATGCCTATAACACTTCCTTTTAAGTTAGTTTATGGTAGATCTCCACCTTCAATTCCTTCTTGCTTTAATGTTGCCTCTAGGTGAAAGCAATGGATGTGGAGTAAACAAATAGAGATCAGATTTTGAAAGAGCTTAAGCAAAATTTGCCACAAGCTCAATTGAGGATGAACACCTATGTTGATAAGCGTAGAATTAAAGTACAATTTGAACTAAAGGACTTAGTTTATGTGAGATTACAGCCTTACAAGCAGGTTTCTATAGCTTTAGCTCAAACATAAACTATCTAAAAGATATTATGGACCTTTTAAGATGGTAAGAAAGATTGGGGGTTTGTGCTTATGAATTGGAATTGCTTAAGACAGCTTATATACATATGTTTTTCATGTGTCTCAATTAAAGAAAGCCTATAACTCTAATATTCTTTCTCTACAATTTCCTCAAGATGCAATTTAGAATGATCCACTTCTTAGACCTTTACAAATTATTTCCATAAGACAAGTCTTAAGACATTGGCTGCTTATCGATCAAGTCTCAGTTCAATGGGAAGGACTTTTACCTAAAGATACTAATTAGGAAGATCTTTGATTTATCATACAAACATATCCAATATTTAATCTTGAAGACCAAGTTAGTTTTTAATAGGGGGAGACAACTACTACAAGTAAATCATGCAAAAAAGCTAAGGTGCCTAATTGGCAAAAAGACTATATTTTGTAAGCAAACAATAATATAGATTGTATTCACTGTTAGAAGTTGTGAGTAGAAATAGTTAGAAAATAACAAAACAAAGTCATGACATGACAGTCTAAACAAATTACTCTTAGATCTATTAAAGATCATCATCAAGTATAAATATAGAAAAAAAAATAAAGGGTCTTTTAGATCAAACTTGGTGCCTTTGTGCATAAGGAGTCCTAATCTTGCTTGAAAAGGACTACCAAATATACCTCGTAAAATCACAAGAAAAAATATTACGTTAGTGATTTCTGATCAATATAATTAAAGAGATAGATTGAGAGTGAACTAAGGTTTCACTTTACCATAGAGAAAGATCTAAAAGAAAGGAAGAGAGAGAAAGAATAAGACATTCTTATAGTCTACTTGCATTGGGGTTACTTAAAGAGAATACATTGCCTTTAGGACAAGTGGAAAGTGAGTTAGGCTTAATTGAGTCCTTGCTAATAGTTTTTTAAGGGGAAATAGTTAAAAATAGCCCTATTGTATGGATGAGAAATGGACTATTCCTTATTTTGTCAAACTTTAATGATATAACTATTCTACTAACTATTCCTTATTTTGTCAAATTTTTATGGTATAGCTATTCTATTCAAGTGATGAAACTAAAAGGAACTTTACTGATTGACTGGAAAATTGATTCACATGCTAGACTTATGCCATGCATGACCATCTCTTCGGTATTAACATGTTGCTAATGAGATAGCCTTGTTCAACCTAACTACCCACATATATTCAAGTTCATCATCCCTAAGGACATTACCAATGATTGCTATAGCATTCATACCTCATGGCTACCAACATGTATAATTGGTCTTTAATACACATGATCATAACTAATAGAGTGACATAAACCCAAATGTACATGAGACTTGAAGTTTCTCCCTCCTTATAAAGGTTGTCATAACCTAGCCTAAGAATAATTAATTCTCTAAACCATTAAATAACTAGTAAGCCTTTTCAATCTCTTAATCCATAAGTAAAACAAGGCCACTAATTTCCACCTTGATTGGCCTCTAAATCATCCACCTAACAATAAGGATCATCTCCAATTCTATTTATAACACCCTACCTTAGCAATAGCCAACCTAAGCCAATAAGAGACAAAGAATATTTTCAACCATTTTACTTCAAATTTCCTAACCTGTATTCGTTGAATTTAGGAGTTCAAATGTTCTTTTAAGACAAAACAATTTGGTATATAATGTTTTAAATTACAAGTTTATATGGAGATAACTCGTTTAGCATCACACTTTTGAGATCAAGAGTTCACCCATATGCAAGCTAGGACTGGAGTTGAAGCTCATTTGTGAGCTCTGAGTAAATTGAATGAGCTCTAATTCCCACTTATGAACTCTACAGCAAGTGATTGACACATAATTGTTAGAGCAAATTAAAAGTTAGCAACTAAAGGAAAAAAAAAGTGAGGCAATGTCTCTCTCGTTTGAAAGGTTGTAAATATAACACTTAGAGAGTTATTAAAGACAAACCTTTTGGAGAAAAATCATTATATGATTTGTTGTTAATTAATCACCCTCTTATACTTGTACTTAAATTCTAAATAGTGAAAGTCTAGTACTTATATGAATTTATTTGCTATTTAATAAAGTATTTGTCAAGTCCAATTGATGAGGCAATTTGAGATTGTGAAAAATAGGTGATGGTCCAAACTTCATGTTTGATTATCTATAGCTTGACAAGAAAATGTTTGATTAGGTGTGATACTTAGTAATTTGAAATTTCAAATATGAAATTGAAAAAACACCCAAAGTTCCAACATTCTCTTAGACTTGATTCCTAATAAAAAAAAGAGCAATAAAGGCAATTTTTCATTTTAAATTTTTTAATACTTCTGTTGAAAATCTCCAAATATAAAAGGATTCTATAAAGCAAGATATATTTCCAATTTAAATGCCAAACTATCCTCATCCTTTGTTGATCCAATAAGTATACGTGTTCGTGACATCTAAATATAGCCGTCTTTAGTCCATGCGAGTAAAGGTAATCGTATTCCTTTCTATATAAAAATTAAAATGACTTTTGACAGGTCTAGAGCTCCTAGCCCTAGATAAGACCAGCAATAACATTAATATTCTTCTTTTTCAGGTTTTGGTCCAATGGCTTTCCTTCCGTCAAGTTATTATTAGATAAGGCACGCAAAGGGGACAAACAACTTTGTCTCTCATGAAGCAGTCATCTGATGTTGCTATCACTATGTGTCTCTGCGTTGTTGCTAACTTCTTTTTCGTGTTAATGGATATCTGCAAATGCAAAATATACGATCACCACTTCGATTTTGAAATTCCGTTTTATACAGATCATCCACGATAATTTAATGGGTTAAAATTAAAGAAGCCAATACCTCGAAAAACTTAATTATAAAAGAGAATGTACTTATTATATATATATATATATATATATATATATAGTTATATAAATCTTCGACGTGATTCTAAATTTGGTTCCTGTGGCTGAATGATTTTATGTCTATCCCTAGCTTAAATTCAAAAGTCTTTTTTTTTTTTTTCCCAAGACGTATTTCATGAGTTGGTATTTAAACTTTGTATAACAAAGTACCAGCGGCAAACACTTGAATTAATGCATTATGGTTCCAACCCATACACGAGTTACGGATTTATTTTGTTTTAGAGTATAAGTATTTTGAAAACCATAATCACATGTAAATTTTTACAAGTTATACCTTTTAGCTATTTATAATCACTAGTAAACTATTAATAAAATACGGATAGATTCTTTAAACTTTTAAAATATAATTTGATCTTTCCGTAGCTTTTGAAGAATCTATAAATAACTCGTATATAATCAATCATGAGTCTTACCAACTATCTAAAATATATCCACATATTTTTAAAAAGTAAAAAATCTATCTAACACCTTGTATTTGTAATTTTCACCCATAACATTCCAATTATTGATGAACACCAAAAGAATACAGGAATTGTCTGCAACAATTATCAAGAGTTGATAAAATAGATTTCGAATTCGAACATTAGGAGATTCCAGTCAACGTGTCAGTCATCTGGCTACAGTCACATTTGACTTTTTGCTTGCGTGCTTTATGAATTATTTCCATCGCTGGCTTTGAAAGGAAGCAAGAGCACTTGAACTGCATGTTTCAATGACAAATCTACATACTCATTACTTCTTGCTTTATCCTCCCCCACAATTTTCAAAATGCATGATTTCCAACTTGCTACACTGTCGTCACGAACTCATAATAATAAAACATGGCGAATGTTTCAACCCAATTAACATGCGATGTTCCAATCAATCAACTGAAGCACAAATACTTATAATTTAATGTAAATTGTCTATTTGTGGTCCGATTTGAGCGCATTCAATAAGAGTTCTTCTTTTATATATATATATATATAAGTTGGTATTATAATTACTTGGAGATATTGGGAATCAAATTTAATCTATTCCGTTAGAAACCATGTTTATACTAGCTTTGGCACATCCAAGAAGGAAAAAAATATTAAATAGTATTAACATATTAAATAAATTTATAAGTGATGGGTAAATATTAATAAAAATTTTTAGGCGCATTAATAAAAACATTTATATCAATTATGTTTTCATATATATACACTACTTATTGAACCACATCACTTATTAATATATACCATTGAAATCTCTATTTCCGAGAAGAGTTTAACATCAATATTCAAAGCAAGAACCATAAAGGAATTTCAACTAATCCGAAACGACGGTGAAAATTTTGCATCTTGATATTTTAAGCTAGGCTACCACTGAATTTCGTTTATTATCAAACGATTTCACACAGACAAACAGAAAACTGAGGAATCTGCGAAGATTTTTCTTTTTTCTCTTTTTTTATTATTTTTTTTTCCCCGGTTGTCTAGCAGATTCGATTATGAAATAACTTTTAGTAAGCCTTGACATGTTCATATATGGTTAATTTCATGAATCCAAACTACCCTTATTTTCATGGAGACTTTTCACTTCCCGCGTGTTTGGAAATTGTACACCTATTTTCACGAACATTTTATGGTTTTTGTTAAACAAGTGAAATGAATTTACAAATTTAATAAGATATTGAGAAGTAAATAGAAATTACGAATAACAACGATAAATTTACAAATATATGATTAAATTACGAACTTTAACTTAATTTATGGTACTTGTAATTTTGAGAAATATGTAAGGATTTTCATGAATATTGAAGAGACTCGGAAATTTTAAGTATTTTTAATGATATTGACCTAAATTGAGAAAATATGACGATATACAAGCGTATAAGTAGGTAAAAATGAAGGAAAATCTCATAGTAAGAATATCATTATGAACGTAGTACTTTTATGAACTTGCATGTAGACTTAGAAAAGGGTCAAGTCCAACTCGTACACCAACCTGGATCCGAATTGGTTGGTTTTGACTCAAGATTGGACCCGATAGGTTCGGCGGGTCACAAGTGGTGATCTGCTTAAACTGACTGGTCAATGACTCGTGAGTGAACCAGCGATTCAACCCATCGGTTTGATTGAGTTCAGTGAGAAAAAAAAAAAAGATAAATTTTTCAAAAAATTTTCAATTGATTAGCACTTATAATATTTCTTCTGTCTATTTTACGAATTTGACATTTATATTAGATAATTTTTTTTTTTAAAAAAAGCCTTAATTGACTTTGTTTAAAATTTAAGAATTAACGATATTGCTATTATTTTGGAAATTGAAAGTGATAAAATAAAAATTAGTTTGTATAGTATGACTATTAAAAAAAAATTGAAATTATTAATCATATAAACATGATAGTTTTTCGTGAATATAAAAACTGAGCAACATACTAAAGATTTTAAAAAATATATATAAATTATTCCGAAACTACAATTATGTAATTTTTGATACCAAATACGTAGATAAATGCTAACAAAGCACGACTAAAAAATTTAATTTTAAAATCGTTGAAATATAATTGTATCTTCATTACATATCATGTATAATATAATTTTTCAATTTATGCTACAGTACCGTTTCGTGACGGAATATTGTATAAATATTTATTATCTAAATTTAAATTTTTTTTTGAAATTTAAAATTCATATATGTTAGTATGCAAAATTTAAAAAAATAAAAAAATGAAATTACTTGAAAAAGAGAAGAATGTAAAAAAAAAAAAGAGGACTGGTCACAAGCCAAACTAGTAAGCCTATTGAATCGACTTAGAACCGACCTTGGCCGGGCCGGTTACAGTTCACTGACCCCTAAGCCCGTGAGTCGACGGGTCTAGGTCGGGTTCGACCCGACCCCAGGTCTACTTGGAAGACAAGATGAACATACATTGATTTAACAAGCACTAGGGGGGAAATAAAACTAAATGAGTGAATTAACAAACTATAAAAGGCTTTGGGAAATATTTTGACATTTTAAGAGGGAAAAAAATTGCATTTACATATTTAACACACGAACTGAAAACAGATTAATATCTTATAAGTGAAATCATGAACATCAGAGCGATATCGGTATCGGTATCACCAATGCTGGAGTTAAGCATGAAGTTATCCTTATCACAAAATATAAAGACAACTCTCTTGAAAAATATACCAACTTTTGTGGAAGGATATATGAACACATTAGTTTTGTGGAACTTTAAAGTACATTTGGAAACCGCATACGGCATGCATCATTTTATGAAAGTTGAAAACATTTTGTGAATTAATGGGAAACTGCGAACTTAGAAGCGATTTTATGCAAAGCGTAAAAACAGTGAGCAAATATAAGAGCCATAAAAAGATCATACAAAGTTTTGCGCAAAATAAAGAACCAATAACAATTGTTAAAAAATAAAGAAAAATTAGGAATTTACAAAGGCTTCATAGAATTTATGAATTATAATCATCTACTATCAACTCATGTATTCAAATTTGATGGATAATTGTATACTATATATATTTTCACTTGCTTATATACTACCTATTGAATATAAAAAAGAGTAGTAACCAAAGAGGAAATATTTTGACTCTTGACCCATTTTTGTTTCTCTCCGAATCGGATTTGAAAAAAAAAAAAAAGAGTAGAAATTATGGAAAATCACCAAACTAGCCTCCAAAAGAGGGGGATTGAAATAAGAAGAGGGGTAATCTAGTCAATTTATCATGTTATTCCTCTTCTTTTCATTTACTTTGTGTCAACTAAATAAGGAAAAAAAAAAAAAAAGGAAACATCTCAACCAATTTCCTTCTATTTCTACTCTTTATATTCAAAGAATAGTAAAAATTGAAATTATTTTGATTTTCTTTCCTTTCTTCTCCTTTCCGCAGGTTTATTCTATTTCCACTATTTGGCTTAAAAACTGCCAAACACAATGAAAAGATGTGAGCAACTCTCCTATTGAAAGAAAAATTCTCTCCATAGACGGCTAGAGAGTGATAAAATTCATTACTAGGGTTGACGTAGACAATTTTCTAGCCTCTTAAGTTGGTTAATCCTAAATTCCCTCTTGTACTAGTAGGGGAATATTACACATAAGTTGTCTAAGGCCATTTAAAAATAAATCTTAAAAACACATGTATTTTTTTTTTGGTAATATAACCAAACAATATGTTGTATCAAAAAGTGCAAAAAAGTTTGTGGGTAATAAAAGTTGGTATGTAACATCTAGGTATTACCCAAAAAAAAAAAATACACAGTATTATTAAAAAAAGTACAAAAAATAAATAAATTAACTTTTAGATAAATATATGTTGCCTAATAACGATTTATGTTTAGAAACGCCCGTACCAGTCTATTCCAAGCATGGAGTCTTTACGGCTACCCCAAGGCATGAGATGTACAGTTGTTGCCAAAGCGTTGTGCCAAGATCAAACTAACTGGGGATTTAATGTTGGATCATATGTAGGACACATATGAACACATAAGAATAGGTGATTTGATCTTCATCGGTGTTATTACATAAGAAGCAGCTTAAAATTTTAGTAATCTCTAAGCTGATGATTTATACAAAGTGTATATTTTCCCTTTGCCAAGATAACTCGAGGATGTAAGTATGCTTTCGAATAACTTCTCGAATCGAACTACTTTATACTTCTTGGTTTCCTAGGAGCCGATTTTGTTCGACCATTCTTAATAGTGAATGCACCATCAACTCAAAAATCCATATTAGTTTATCCCTTCTATTACATCAATTTGAAGGGATGAGAAACCTATTATAGAAGTTGTTTGCTCAGCCATACCTACGGATTTCCTTAATCAGAGTGTGATCTTATAGGTGAGGCATAATTACATGAACACCGTCCTAACAATAGCCGACAGACCACCACCTCCATTGTGCATAGATATTGGAACTGGTAATCTGTTAACCTCAAGAAGGTTAATGATTATATTTCCTCTAGTTTGAAGCCTTCATGTTTCCTAAGCAAGGATAGTTAAAAGGTCTCTTCTCTAAAATACATCTTTATTGAAAAAAAGAAAAAAGGAAAAGAGAAAGAAAGAAAAATCCTTCGGTTTCCTGTTGATGTTTTCCTACTATAATTCCCACCATTTGATATAGTTTATGTTGTGTTTTTCTTTTTTTCTTTTTTTTTTTTTCTTTTTTTTTTTGGCGGTAATAAGAGAGATCGATATGTTGCACTCAGATCTTCTCGTCTAAGATGATAGGTACTGCCAGAAGATTAGAAAATATGACTTGTATTTTAACACATTTACAAATTCACAATATGTGGTTTTTCTTTTAATAAACTTGTGGTCCTTATTTCATGATTATATACTAATATTAGGCTGGGGAAACACCTTACTTCTAATTATTCCATGTGTTAGGATATATATGCGCACTCGTATAGCTCTCTATTTTACACATATTTATTTACTTTGTACACTTGTCTATAGTCGATTGGTCCAGTCTATTATTTTAGTTTGTTGCTGTACAAATGGAGCTAGTCTTGAAAATCATTATAAATCTACTTGTATCCAGCACATTCTGTGAAAATATGAATAGACTTTCTCTTCTTTAAGCTGTTGTAAAACACTTTCATAGAATCCGTATGATATCAGAGTTACTTTGGCAAGATCTAGTACATTTTCTTAGTCAAGATCGTCTTTTGTTTTGCAATATACGTAATTCTAGTAAATCATTCTATTGAAAACATGAGTATTCAAACTAGTTCATCAAGTAGATTACAAATTCAACAGAGTATTTCCGATCCTTTATACTTATCGAGATTGAATAATCTGAGCATGATAATAGGGAATATTGTTTTCAAAGGTTCGAACTACTTGTCTTGGAGTCAGATTAGTTTGAATGGGATTAGGTGCTAAGCTAAAGATAGGTTTTATTGATGGAAGTTTAGTGAAACATAACCCTAACTTGCTAGATCTAATCAGATGGAAGAGATGTGATTATGTAATTTGTTGATGGTTTCTAATTTCCATGATGAGTGATACTGCTCAGAATTTTTTGTATACACAGTCTGCACATGATCTTTAGAATCAAATCCTTTAGCAATACAAATAAAGTAACGGTCCTCTAATCCTTCAACTTCATTATGAAATTTGCAATCTTAAACAAATGAATCAGTCAAAAAGGGCATACTATAACAAGTTAAAATGCTGTTGCGACTAGTTGCAAGCACTTCATGTACATCCCACTTGCACTGATGGAAGATTAGAATATTGTACATGTCAATTGCAAAAAATAGTTATTGAGTTCAAGCAAAACTAGATTGATTCAATTCCTTACGGGATTAAATGAAGGATGTGAGAGGGTTTGCAACCAAAATTCTCTCTATGCAACAATTACCTTCGCGTGAATCGAGCATACTATTTGGTATGATAAGTTGAAAAACAAAAACAAATTACTTGTTTGAGTTCTACTAATTTAGAAGCTTCTGCATATCGAGCTAGTAGAGCAAATTTTTCCAACAGTCAAAGCTTTGTTGATAAGAAGAAAAGAAAAAGAATATTTTGTAAACCTTTTAAGCAAGAGGGCCATGGAATATAACATTGTTTTCACATTCATGGCTATCCAAATTCGTATAAAGAAAGGAGAATTGGAAATATGAAGAATATATCAGGGAAGCCAATTGCATATGTTGTTTCTACTATAAAAAATCATAGTGAAAATCATGGACTAACTCCTCCTGATTTGTTGAGCAGTAGCATTGTTCCTATAATGATTTGTGATTCATCGTCAAGAGCTTCGGGTAGTACTTCATCCAATAAAGTGGATCTGCAATTGATCCAATCAGTTTGTTAAGAAACGTCAAAGCTGATGCGATTGAATCAAAGTCTTGAAGCCTTTGTGAACTTTGTTCATTTTGCTTGTATACTCTCTTCCACTTACTTTAGTGTTGTGAATATGGATTATTGTTCTTGAATAGTTGATTTAAGTGCCATGGACCATATAGTACATTTTTATTCTATCTTGTTTGACATTCATTCATTGCTTCAGCCTATACCTATTAAATTACCCGAGGGTACTACTAAATCAATACAACTTGTTGGTTCTACACATATTAATTCCTATCTTACCCTTAATAATACCCTTTATGTATCAGATTTTTCCCATAACCTCTTTATCTATTTGAAAGTTGCTGGTAGCAAATAATCTTATAGCCCTTGTTAAGTCAACATCATTTGTATACTAGGACCAAAAAAATAGTAGCGTGGTTTCTATGACCAAAGCTTCTCAAGGCCTTTACTTGCTAAAATTTGAAGTCATAAGAAGTCCTGTTTTGACTTCTAACACTATTTACCTTATCACTCCTTCTATTCGTGCCCTAAACACTCAACTAAATACTTTTCTTTTGCTTCATAAAAAGCTTAGACGTTTGTCATTGTCAAAATTGAAACACTTAAATTTTTGTAAACACTTATCTTTTGATAATTATGTGTGTAATGTTTATCATGAAACCAAATAAACTTCCTTTTGATAGATCTTTGAGTAGAGCTACTTCTATGTTTCAATTGATTCATGTTGACATTTGAGGACCTTATCCCATTCCATCCATTTCTAGTGCAAGATACTTCGTCACAATTCTTAATGATTGTCAAGCTTGATTTTTCGATTTTCTATTTTTAAAATTAATTTCTCATTTTTCGATTAATACTAAATCCTAACCCATTTAATATTAATCATCGACTAAAGAAAAATTGAGAAATTCTGGTTTTTTTTATTGAAAATAATTTTTGAAGTCGCCACCTGACCGAAGTCGGGAAAAGAAAAAAAAACCGTAATCAATTGGGTGGATTGATTACGATTTGACTACCGATCTTTGATTTCAATTTTAACAAAGAACCAGAGGATTCCGAATTCAGGGGATAACCTATTAAACCCTAACGGGTACCACTATTTATTTACCGAAATTAGGATCATTTTTCTAATTATAATATTTTAAAAATAAATAAATAAATAAAATAAAAAAAGAACCTAAGTTTCTACATATTTTATCGTCGCCCCAAAGGTGCCTACATACCCGCTAGCCGGGATCAGACGATCGTAGTTCTTTCCAAAAAACACTTTAGTGTGTTGATTGATTTTAATTTTGAAAACTGACTGAGTTTACGTGTTTAACTGATTTAATTTATTCAAAAATAAATAAATAAATAAATAAATAAAGGGCCCTAACTCGTAAGTGATCAAAAGATTTCTTAAAACACTATAATCTTTTTGTAAAAAATTTTCCTTCTGTTAATTTTTGTTTCTAAAAATAATTTCCCATATGAGAATTTCTAAAAACTAATTCTAAAGGAATCCTAGACAAATGTATATGTGTGTGTATATATATATATATATATATATGCATCTACACTATTTCTATTTAACAATTATCCTCCTAAGTGAATTAACAATATCAGGAAATATATCTAATATAAAAAACGAATCTTAAAGATTTTTAAAACTAATGTATGTATAATATTAAATAGCTGAAGATTTCCTAAACTAATGCAATCATATACATATACTATATAAAATAAACAAGGAACTAATAACATAGTAATAAAAACAATAATAATCATAATCAAATAATAAGTAATAAATAAAAAACTAACTATCTAACTAACGAAACTCACCTGATTGTGTAATAAGGGGAATGCTCGTGTTTGATTTCAGATCAGTAGGGGGCTGACCATTCACCAGTTGCCATCGTCGTGCTGCCGTTCCGTCGCGCGGCTGGATGCTGCGTCATGCTACCGTGCCTATCGCAGTTGGTGATCGCATATGCAGTGTAGTGACGTCTGTGCTTATCGTAGGAATTCAATTTGGCTTGAGATGGAGTCAGGGACTTCGGACGTCGGAAAATTAGCGCTTGGTTGGATTCGTGTTCGGCGTGAATATGGATTCTACACAAGGACTTCGGCGAACAGATCACAAGACATGCTATGCTATTTTCGAGTTGGTGTGGCTATGCTGACATTAGAGGATTTGATCAAGGATGCGCGGTCAGAGACGTAGCTTGGAATTTAGATTAAGATGGCGTATATGTGCTGACTTCGGATGATTAGGGGATGAGGCTTGCGGCATGAAGCAGGGAATTGGGGCTTCGATTAAATTGTGAATTTCGGCTGCTTCGGGACATGGAGTACTTGGTTGGCGTGGCTTCGTGGATTCGGATGGCGCTATGTTCTTCAGGCGGTGGGAAACTAGATTAGGATGGAGTCAGGGGCAGTGTCATTCGGTTAAATATTGTTGCGGGGTAAGGGATTGTTATTCAGAATTTGATTTCAGGTGAGGGACGTTAGGGCTTCAGATTGGAACCCACATGTGCCATATGCCGTGAAGTGGTCGATCAGTAGCCATATGGAAGTTGATCTTCGATAAATGTGTATCGGGAGCTTTTTTTGTTTTAGGGAGTGTATAATTTTATATAAGCCAAACCATATTATATCTGATTCATTAATTAAATTAGATTCAAATTTAATTCAAATCTGATTTAACTAATCTCACATGATTTAATTAGATATGAAACTACTGATTTTCGTCTCGCTTCTGTAAAGTTAAAAAAATAAAGACATAGGTGCCTATTGAGACTCGAACCCGTGACTTCTAATTAAATCCACCCAAATACTCCGTTGCTTATCCATTAAGCCGTTGACCTATTTATTAATATTCATTAGTATTAAATTATATTTAAACTATCTGAATCCCTAAAGTAAAATTTTTAACTAAACTAAAATTAAAACTAACACTAAAACTAATTATTCATAATATAAATTACTTCCTAAAAATCTTCGAAATTTTTTATGATTTTTGCTTTTCTTATTATTTATTTATTTTTTTTATATTTTCATTATTTGTTAATTTATTATTATTTTTATTAATTTTTTTTTGCTTTTTCTTTTTTATTATTTTTTTTTTCAATTAGAACCCCTTTTTGTAAAAATAAAAAATTAAAACTATGGAAGGGCAAAAATTAAATATCTACAATTGCCTTTCTTTGTGATGAAATTTGAACAAAATTTTATCACAAAGACAAAAGAGACACCGTTTTTGCCTCAAAACGACTCTATCTTAAGGAACGTTAAGATACTTAATGAGGGTTAGAACGATAATGGGAAGTGCCTTTGTGAATTGGCAAAAATCTCTAAAAAAGAATAACGAGAATCTTGGTTGTGCCCTTGATGAGTTGACTAACCAAGGCGGTCAAAGCGCCCCATGAGCTGGCTAAAACCTAAAAATATGAAGAAAACTTGGATCATGCCCTTAATGAGTTGACTCACCAAGGCGGTCAAAGTGCCCCTTGAGCTGGTTAAGACCTAAAAATATGAAGAAGACTTGGATCGTGCCCTTAATGAGCTGACTCACCAAGACGGTCAAAGCGCCCCTTGAGCTGGTTAAGACTTAAAAATATGAAGAAGACTTAGATCGTGCCCTTAATGAGCTGACTCACTAAGGCAGTCAAAGCGTCCCTTGAGTTGGCTAAGACCTAAAAAATCTGAAGAAAACTTGGATCGTACCCTTAATGAGCTGACTAACCAAGGCGATCAAAGCACCCCTTGAGCTAACTAAGACCTAAAAATATGAAAAAGACTTGGATCGTACCCTCAATGAGTTGACTCACCAAGGCAGTCAAAGCGTCCCTTGAGCTGGCTAAAACCTAAAAATTTGAAGAAGACTTGGATCATGCCCTTAATGAGCTGACTAACCAAGGCGGTCAAAGCGCTCTATGAGCTGGCTAAGACCTAAAAACGAAGAAGACTTGGATCGTGCCCTTAATGAGCTGACTCACCAAGGCGGTCAAAGCCCTTAAGCTGGCTAAGACCTAAAAATATGAAGAAGACTTGGATCGTGCCCTTAATGAGCTGACTCACCAAGGTGGTCAAAGCACCCCTTGAGCTAGCTAAGACTTAAAAAATCTGAAGAAAACTTAGATTGAGATAGTGCTCCATGAGCTTGCTAAATCTTTGAAAGATTATAAGTTGAGCAACATTTTGTGAGTTGGGTGACTGGGAGCCTATAAAACTCCGAATTGGGACTGTTTTAGGAGTCAACCAGAAACTTAAGAAACTTTAGATTGGGACTACGCTCTATGAATTGGCTAAATCCCTAAATGAGAATATGAGTCGAAATAACGCTCCATAAGCTGATCGAAGCGCTAAATCCCTTGAAGAAATTTTGAGTTGAATAACGTTATGTGAGTTCGACAATCGGAAGTTGAAGACACACTGGGACCATGATTTATTAGCTAACTATCTCGCTAATAAATTGTTTTTTGGAAAATAAGCTATTATCCTTAGGGAGAAACCAATTGTCAATGCAATGTTTTATCAGGTTTAGAACCACTTACCTGGTTTCAATGATAGCTCCCAAATCGTCTCTAGTCTTATTAAGCAGTCCGATTAGAACCAACAATTCTAACCCTTACCATTACTTTTCTTGTTTTCGTTCTTCTTCTTCTTTATTCTGCCGTCTTTTTCCAAAACCTCCTTTTTTCTTTTTTTTATTCTTTTTTTTTTTATTTTGAAAACAACTTAAGCTTGAATCAAATGTAAAACATATTCTTCTCGAACAAGGATGTCCTGTATTGGACTTCCGGTCTAAACATTGGCTTTCCGAGCAAGCATTTGTTCTTAAGCGAGTTTCTACTTACACGCCACACGTTACCCATTTTGAACATGGCCCTGTCCTGAAAAATAGGAAACAAATCTCCCTTTCTTTGGGAGGTTAACCACAATAAAGTATTAAAAGAATTTTTATCAATAGTCATTGCTTCAAATTAAATGATTATTTTTCTTGTGGTTCTTTGTGTGTAAGGTTTGTTTGGGTAAATAATAGAGCGAGAAGTGGGGTCTTTTAGTGGGATGAGGAAAAGGAAGGCTAATGATATTTATCCAATGTTAATGACTACTAGGAATACAACCTTTGCATGTAGAAAATGAAAATGAGACCACAGTAATAGTAAGATTATTTGCAAAATTTCATTGATGTTCAAGAATAGTACATCTTTAATGCATCAGCATTTACTGGGTCCTTCAAATCCGGACCATCCATTTGAGACAAGATAACATCTCCTCTAGGCAATGCTTTCTTCATAATGTAAGGCCCTTCATAGTTTGGGGCAAACTTCCCTCTTGAATCCGTTGTGTTAGGCAACACCTTCCTCAACACTATATTGCCTTGCTCAAAGCTCCGGGGTCGTACTTTTTTGTTGAAAGCCCTGGCCATTCGTTGCTAATAACAAATGTTGTGGCATAAAGCTATCAGCCTCTTTTCATTAATTAGGTTCAACTGCTCAACACGCTTCTTTACCCAATCATTCTCATCTAACTGAGTCTCTGACAATATTCTGAGAGACGGGATCTCAACCTCCACTGATAGTACAGCCTCCATTCCGTATACTAACGAGTAGGGGGTTGTCCCTATTGATGTTCTGATAGAAGTTCGATAAGCCATGAGTGCAAATGGTAACATCTCATGCTAATCTCGATACGTAATGGCCATTTTCTCAATAATTCTTTTGATATTCTTATTGGCTGCTTCCACGGCTCCATTCATCTGGGACCGATAAGGAGTAGAATTTCTATGAATGATTCTAAAGCGTCGACATAACTCGGACATCAATTTATTATTCAGATTCGTACCGTTGTCAATAATAATCATTTTTGGCATACCATACCGAGCTAATATGTCCCTCCTGATGAACTTGACCACTACTCTCTTCGTTACGCTAGAGTTGGATGAGGCTTCAACCCACTTAGTAAAATAATCAATAGCTACCAATATAAATCGGTGCCCGTTAGATGCTTTTGGAGTGATTGGGCCAATGATATCTATTCCCCACATCGAAAAAGGCCATGGTGCTAATAGTATATGCAACTCTTGAGGTGGAGCATTTATCTTGTTCGCATAGATTTGGCAAAAATGGCAGCGTCTAACATGTGCAATACAATCCACCTTTACAGTTGACCAGTAATATCCCATCCTCATGATTTTCTTGGCAAGCATGTAGCCATTCATATGAGGGCCACATACTCCCTCGTACACTTCTTTCATCAGCATCTCTGCCTCTTTCTCGTTTATATAACATAAAAAAGTACCGTCAAACGATCGTCAGTACAACGTAGAATCACTCATCAAGTACTGAGCCGCCAATCTTCTAATCAATTTTTTATCCTTCCTCTCTACTCCTTTGGGGTACGTACTATGTTGTAAAAATAATTTGATATCATGATACAAAGGCTTTTCGTCACATGAACTTTCCATTGCCAAACAAAAAGCAGGCTTTTCTTCAATTTTAATTTTAAGTGGCTGAATCTCCACTCCTTTTGATATCTGAATCATAGATGCTAAAGTAGCAAGAGCATCGGCAAATTGGTTTTGAACCCTTAGTACGTACACAAAGGTAATCTTTTCAAACTTGGTTATCAACTCGGCCAAGTGTTGGCGATAAGGCACTAATTTGGGGTCTTTCGTCTTATACTCACCCCGAGCTTAGCCTATAATCAACGAAGAATCTCCATACACCTGCAATTCCTGTATCTCCTTAAATGTCAATTGCAAAAAATAGTTATTGAGTTCAAGCAAAACTAGATTGATTCAATTCCTTACGGGATTAAATGAAGGATGTAAGATGGTTTGCAACCAAATTCTCTCTATGCAACAATTAGCGTGAATCGAACATACTATTTGGTATGATAAGTTGAAAAATAAAAAAAAATTACTTGTTTGAGTTCTACTAATTTAGAAGCTTCTGCATATTGAGCTAATAGAGCAAATTTTTCCAACAGTCAAAGCTTTGTTGATAAGAAGAAAAGAAAAAGAATATTTTGTAAACCTTTTAAGCAAGAGGGCCATGGAATAGAACATTGTTTTCAAATTCATGGCTATCCAAATTCGTATAAAGAAAGGAGAATTGAAAATATGAAGAATATATCAGGGAAGCCAATTGTATATGTTGTTTCTACTATAAAAAATCATAGTGAAAATCATGGACTAACTCCTCCTGATTTGTTGAGCAGTAGCATTGTTCCTATAGTGATTTGTGATTCATCGTCAAGAGCTTCGGGTAGTACTTCATCCAATAAAGTGGATCTGCAATTGATCCAATCAGTTTGTTAAGAAACGTCAAAGCTGATGCGATTGAATCAAAGTCTTGAAGCCTTTGTGAACTTTGTTCATTTTGCTTGTATACTCTCTTCCACTTACTTTAGTGTTGTGAATATGGATTATTGTGCTTGAATAGTTGATTTAAGTGCCATGGACCATATAGTACATTTTTATTCTATCTTGTTTGACATTCATTCATTGCTTTAGCCTATACCTATTAAATTACCCGAGGGTACTACTAAATCAATACAACTTGTTGGTTCTACACATATTAATTCCTATCTTACCCTTAATAATATCCTTTATGTATCATATTTTTCCCATAAACTCTTTATCTATTTGAAAGTTGTTGGTAGCAAATAATCTTATAACCCTTGTTAATTCAACATCATTTGTATTCTAGGACCAAAAAAATAGTAGTGTGGTTGCTATGACCAAAGCTTCTCAAGGCCTTTACTTGCTAAAATCTGAAGTCATAGGAAGTCCTGTTTTGACTTCTAACACTATTTACCTTATCACTCCTTCTATTCGTGCCCTAAACACTTAACTAAGTACTTTTCTTTTGCTTCATAAAAAGCTTGGACGTTTGTCATTGTCCAAATTGAAACACTTGAATTTTTGTAAACACTTATCTTTTGATAATTATGTGTGTAATGCTTATCATGAAACCAAATAAACTTCCTTTTGATAGATCTTTGAGTAGAGCTACTTCTATGTTTCAATTGATTCATGTTGACATTTGAGGACCTTATCCCATTCCATCCATTTCTAGTGCAAGATACTTCGTCACAATCCTTAATGATTATTCTTCTTGCACTTAAACTTATTTGATGAATGAAAAGTCATAAGCTATTGGTCTTCTTGATAAGTTCATAAAATTTGTCAAGACTCAATTCAATCTTATGCATAAAGCCTTAAGATAAGATAATGGATTCAAGTTTATGTCTTACACTTGCTAGACCTTATTGCATAATCTAAGAATTATACACCAAAAATCATTTAATTATATGCCACAACAAAGTGGTTAAGTTGAGAGGAAATATTGATACATTATAGAAATTGCTCAAGCATTGAAACTTCAAGTTAATTTACCTAAACAATTTTGGGGAGAATATGTTTTAACTACCACATATCTTGTTAATATTATATGCCTATGTTTAGACTTCAATATAAATCTCCTCGTGAAATGTCATTTGGAGAGAAACCTTCTTATGATCACTTAAGAGTGATGGGTTGTTTATGTTTCATTTCTATGATTCTATCAACTCTCCTCTTAAAGACAAATTTGATCTTAAGGCTCTCAAATGTGTTTTCCTAGGATATATGCTAGGTAAAAAGGCTTGTAAAGTGTTTGATTTATATTCACAAAAGATTTTGGTTAGCTAACATATAGTCTTTCATGAGCAAATGTTTCCTTTTTCTTCTATTGTCCCTCTTTTATCCTTGTTCAAAACAGCCTCTTATTTTTGCTTCTAAAGAATCACTTGTTCCTTTGACTTTTTCCACTAATTCTGATATAACTGGTAACTCTATTTTATTTCATACACAACCCTCTAATACACGTTATTTTTCTGATTTATCAAGTTCTTCTGATAAGGTTGATGCTTCTTCCTTTCCTTCTATCATTTGCATTAACATCCTTAATGGCTTCAAGATTATATTCATTCACTGCATAATGGGCACTACCACTACCTTACAACTAGCTGAAACTAATCTTATACCTTACCTGTTAACCTCTTTACATTTATTAAACTGTTTTCCTTTAAATTATATGGCTTTTTGGGCTAATGTAATCAACATTGAAGAACCTTTTTCTTATTCACAATCATCAAAGCTTCACAAGCGAACATTAGCTATGAATAAAGATGAATAAAGAAATTGAGGTTTTAGAAGCTAATGATACTTGGGAAACTAATAAATTTACCCCTTGGAAAGAGATCAATTGGTTCTAAATGGGTCTATGAAATTAAATATAGACCAAATGGGATGATAGAAAGATACAAGGCCAAATTAGTTTCTAAGGGATATACTTAAGTGGAAAGTATAGGCTATCATGATATATTTTCTACTATGGCTAAGTTTGGTACTGTGCGGCTTTTGTTAGTTGTTGTTTCTTCTTTTAATTGTCCTTACATCAAATTAACATAAATAATGCATTTCTTCATAGATCTTTGGATGAAGAACTATATAGTTCCTCCTTAGGGTTATATTAAAGCTAGTCCTCACTAAGTTTGTAAGTTGAAGAAGTCATTTTGATACGGATTAAGACCAAGAACAAACAAGACCAATCATTAGGATGGGTCTAAGCTTGCGAAAAGCTTAAAGAACAAGATGGAAGTCACATGAAAGAATAGAAAATGGTAAGATAAGTAAACCTACAAACAGCTTCAAAGAATATGACACACCAATAGAAGTTCCAAAGACTCATGGCATAACTTGATATGGCGTACGAGGTGGTCCGATAAGATTACTCGCCACCTGGTCTTGCTTAAAGGTTAGGGTAAGAGTAAGAGTGAGAGTCAAGTAAGTAAACAAGCTAACAAGAGCAATGTTCACAACAGGAAGAATATTCAGTATATTGATGATAAGATAATTGCGACTAAATGTACAATAGGTATTCATACCCAAAAAACTAAGGCAATATGCCAAAAACGAAAAAGACTAAAAGGGTAATGTATGAAAGAAGTAACGCACAAAGAATAATAAAGGGTATAAATGTTAATTCAAGTAAATTAATTATTAGTGCCGCAAATTCCTTCACGTAGGTCTAGGATATGTAGCAACAGCATATTGAGGATGCTTCTAATAGAAACAAACAAAATAGTACAATCTAGATAGAGGTCCAAGTAGGGGTACCAGGCAAACCTAGGCTCGTTTGAGAAGTAGTAGCTATGGATATGTGTTGAAGCTCTTGGCTTCTTGGCATCAATGTTGTCAATCTAAAAGCAGCTTGGTCAAAGCTGAGCAGGTATATGTGAGGGGTGAGGCAGTCAACAAGGCATTCAACTAATCGACACACAACTTTCGAGAGATTTATGGTTTACTCGGCTCGATATAAGGATTTGGTTTGCAATAAGGATCAACTCGACCTCAGCAAGAGTCGGTTAGAGTAAGAGGATTCATCTTGTTAGTCCTTCTAGGCCTCAATTTTGATTGCGGGTTAAAGGTTCAATAGTCTAATTCCTATCACCCTCTCCCAATTGATTTGGATTTAGGATTAAATCTAACTGGTCTTCGCTCAATTCTCCTTTAGGGTGATAAGGATTGAGGTTGGCAATACTTAAAGAGTTCAAGACCCCATAATCTTCGGGTAGTTCCAATCTGTAGGCATTGTCGTTGATCTCTTAGAAGATTTTGAAGGGGCTCTCAGCTTAGGAGGACAACTTGTTTTTCCTCTTACTCAGGAACCTCTTCTTGCTCAAGTGCAGCCATACTAGGTCATTAAGCTAAAACTACACCGACTTTCTTCCCTTGACTCTTTCTCGCATTTTCTTGGTAGCTTGATCAATATGTCAAGTAACCTTCTCGTAGATGTATTAGAGGGACTATGCTTAGGCTCTTGCATCAAGGTCTTCTCCCTCAAACATAGGCACAAGGGTGTGAGGGTTTTCTTGGTAGTATTATGCATTGTACGATTATAAGTGAATTCCACCACGAGCAAATATACATCCCAATTAGTTAAGTTCTTCCTTACTGCAACTCAGAGCAGTAATCCCAAAGTACGGTCGACCACTTCTATTTGACCATCATTTTAAGGATGACAAGAATTACTAAACAATAGTTTAGTCCCCATCTGTTGCCACAGAGTCCTCTAGAAATGGCTCAAGAACTTTGGATCCTTATCCAAGACTACACTCTTCAATACACCATGCAATCGAACAACTTCCTACAAAAAGATCGAAGCAATAGCCAAAGTATCATTAGTTTTAAAGCATGGTACAAAGTATGCCTTCTTACTGAATCTATCCATGATGACCATCATAGAATCTTTACCTTGGGCTATCCTTGGTAATTTGAGGACAAAGTCCATGCTTAACTTAGTCTAGGGTTAGGTTGGGACAAGTAAAGGCATTGCTTTCCCTTGTTCAGCTCGACATTTAACCCTTTTGCATGTAGCACAGCTTTCAATAATTTAGTGCACATCTCGCCTCATTCTTAGCCAAAAGAACCATCCATTTAACAACTCATATGTTCTTCTCTCTCCAAAATGGCCAAAGAGTCCTCCACTGTAGCTTATCTAATAAGCAACTCCCTTAATGAACAGGTCGGCACATATAACTTTCCACCTCGGAATAGATAACCATCCTCCATATGGTATTCATCTACTATTCTTCAATCAGCACAACACCCAAATATAGGTTCAAAATGTAAGTCCTTAGGGTACTATTCTTTGATGTTTGTAAACCTTGATAATCTAATCTGCAATTCGGTCAGGAGGATACATTTTCTTAATAGAGCATCGATAATGACATTGTTCTTGCCTTGTTTGTACTTTATCATAAAGTTGAATTCTTTTAGGAATTTAACCTACCTCACTTGTCGCTTTGACAGTTTGGTCTGACTTTCGAGGTACCTCAAAGACTTGTGATCAATAGAGATGACAAACTCTCTCAACAATAGATAGTATTGCTACACTTGGAGCACTCGGATAAGGACTACGAGTTCTTTGTCATATACAGAGTACTTCAATTGAGTTCCTCTGAACTTCTTGTTGTGATAAGCAATTGGTCGGCCTTCTTGCATTAAGACAGTGCCTATACAAATGCTTGACGCATCACATTCTAACTCACAAACCTTCTCGAAGTCAAGTAAAGTTAATATAGGTACAAAAGTCAACCTTAACTTTACTTTAACAAAACTTCCTTCCTCTCTTTCTCTCTAATTAAATTCAATGTTCTTTGTCAGCTCGATAAGGGTTGCAACAATGGTACTGAAATTTCTAATGAACCTCCGATAAAAGGATGCTAGTTTGTGAAAACTTCTCACTTCGACACAAGTGGTTGGAGTCGACCACTTGACAATAGCTCGAATGTTCTCATCATCCACTCGTAAGCCTCCTCTACCTATTAAATAGCTTAGAAATGCCACTTCTTCTTAACAAAAACAACGCTTGTTTAAATTGTCAAATAATCTCTCAGGTCGAGGTACATTAAGCACAACTCAAAGATGTTCACAGTGGCTCGCAAGGTCGGCATTATATGTAAACTTCCAAAATTGAGTTTAGAACAACTGAGATTAAATTTATGACTTTTAGGGAAACTTATCCAATTGAGCCCAAACTTTACAACTAAGATAGGAAAGTTAGTCGAGGTGATACAGTGAAGTTAGATTTTAGAAATAATGATCCAAAATCCTAATTTTGTCCTTAGAAGTAGGAATATTCAATATAGCACTAAAATGCTCGAAACTCCTAAAATCAAGCTCAGATTGCAACGAAAACTTAGAGATAAGTTAATTGAGCCATAAAATAAGATAATATAGTATAATTTACTATATAAAAATACACGTATTTTTATGAGTATTCCCGGTATAAATAATAATTATACCCATAAATTAACTCTAAATTGTGTAATTATATATATATATATATATATTGTGTTGAATTCATGAAATTAACTTTAGAACATATCTTAAAAATAAAAGATATGTTAGAAACTTAATTATATGAGTATAGTTATATATTACGCATAATATATACAAGGGATATATACTAATATATTAATAAATAACTAAGTATTAATAAAATCTACTCAAAATACCTAAATAATTGCAAATCTTATCCAAAAAGCCTTCAAATTGCTAATTCAAGTCTAGAAACTGCTGGGAATCATCGAAGTTAGACAATTGCTGAGTCAAAAAGCAAAATCCACAAGCAAATGACACCTTCTACTTGCATTTATGAGAAGAAAACGAGGAAAAAATTAAAAAGAAAAATAAAGAAAAGCAGCAACCGACTCCAGCATGCATAAATAGACTTCATTACATCAATTCCTAACTTTACAAACTAGAAACAACAGAAAGAAAAATTAAAAAAAATTGTAGAAAATAGAAAAGAAAATAAGAAAAAAAAAAAGTAATTTTCATACTAAGCTAGAACCCAAGCTTATCCTGAATTTGCTATGAAACCTAGCTAACCTTAGACAGTCTATCCACCACGTAGGCCATCCCATAACCACTTAACCACCGCCGGCCACCGGATACACCAAAAACAGCAAGGTCAAATAAATGTTCATCTGAATTTAGACTTTTGAACATGTTTTCAAGTGATATTTTTATTTTTGAAAAATTCGTAATATTTAATATACTTTCTTAATAAATCTACTGTTTATATGAATTTAGATTTGTAAAATAAATGTACTAAATGATGTTGTCTTTAGCTTAAAATTTTTGTGTATGATGTTTATGATATATAGATAATTGCTACGTAGCCTAAATTTTGATTTGAATATTTTTAATATTTATTACATTTTTTGCCTAAAAATAGCTCGAAAATAGGCTGAAATTATGAATTAAATAGGAAATTATGAAATTAATTGATGAAATGGACATGTATTGATCTTTAATGAATAATAACAGTATTGAGTTAGATTGAAATTAATTTGGTGTAGAAAGAATCATAATTGGGTAATTTGTTATAATTTAGGAGTAAAATTATCAATACGAACATAGAGGTGATTGGTCGGAAACTTAAAAATAAGTAATAACTAAATTCCCCATATTTTTAGAAGTCTATAGAAATTTTCGAGGAATTATTTGGTAACTCGAACTATTTATTACGAATTTACTAAGTAAAATAGCTTAATTTACAAGTTGGAGTGTATTTTTAATATTAATAAGCTAAAATGAATTAAATAGTTAAATAAAAACTATATATAGGATTGCTGATCAGATTAGATTAAATGAATATTTTTATTATATTTATTAATATTTTTTTATCAGGATTCACTTTAGGTATATTAGAGTTGAATAATACTTCTATTGTAACGATATATGGATAAATTAGGTAAAATACAATTTAATAGCGTAAATTACATATAATACGATCATATTTATATAATTACGTATAACTGTATTAAAAACTCAAACTATCTGTTAATAGTCGTCTCTAGAAATAGGACTCATAAAACGTGTCGTTAGGTCTATACGAATCTAACGACACTAACTTAGTTAAAATCGGACAACCTTAAGTAATTTAACCTATAAGTTTATCATATTTAAGAATGTATGTATTTTGGTAACCTTATCGAAATTAAAACGTGAATTAATAAATTAAAAGTACGTTTTAATACGATCAAAATGATATATAATACGTAATAGTATATATGATGTATAGTATCAACAATTAATAACTTAATTCGATATATAGTGATAATACGACTATATACTATGGAAATAATAATAATAATAATATATAACCATTTTAGATTAAACCCTAATGTTTTCGTAATTATTACGAAAACTGAAGTTAGGTCTTTTGTGTAAATAAGATCTTCCAGAATAAAGACGGTTGACGATTCGAGTTAGCAGTAGTGAACGTCTAAACAAGTAAGTTGGGATTGTGACTTCACTACTTGTTTAGATACTGTTTAAAATATTCGGAGACTCAAGAGTACTTCTGGTTGTGTTTGTAGTTAGTTGATTGTACGCATGCTGTGTGTATGGATGATATTTAGTTGTGACAAGAGTTCAACTCTTTGGTATGCTGTTCTGCATGTTTGCATTGATTCTATATTGTATGAACTTGTCGGCCATTCTTAATTAAAACTAACATTTATTCGACTAAAATGAAATTGGACATGCATAACACCCATTTGGGGAAACAATTAAGAGTGTCAAGCCAAATACCAACTTCTTTCGATGAGGATAGCTAAAATGGTCCTTTCCCCATCCTTAATCAAACTAAGTGGCAGATGAAGAGATTGCAGCAAGGTTGGGGGCCGTGGTTCAAAGGCGGTCATGGGAAGAGAGTGTTCTCTATTACACAAGCCCTGGTTTAGTCTAACTTGAGTCGCGATGAAACTCCTCAATTTAGGTTGAAGTGGATGAAATTTCTCTAACCTCATAGTGGACTGGATAACATTGTGCGATATTTCATTTGTTTGATTGCATTGCATTTCATCATAATTATTAACCTCATTTGTGTTTGTATAGTACTCTTCTGACTTCGTCCCACTTACTGAGCTAGTTGTGTTTACATCCCTATAAACTCTTTTGCAGATGTTGAGTAAGGTCAGGATGTTTAGATACTACCGTTCCAAGGTTAATGTGTCGCTGTTTGGAAAAGTGAGGATCAAGGAATCAACTGAACCTGAGCTTTTGACTTTGTTTCTGAGGAAACTAATTGGGAATTCCTTAGGAGCTCACTAGTTTCCTAACTTATTGTATATAAACTACAAAACTTGTGGTTTTTAATAAACTCTAATTATAAACTTTACCTTTGGATGTAAAACATTTGTATAAATACTATTGTGGTACTAGACAACAGGTTGTATAAAACAGGTATTTTGTAAAAACTTTACCATAGGTTTGGTTATTAACAGGTATCAAAACAGACGTTTCAAGCTGGTTGAGTTGTGCGCCTTATGTGAATTGTATCTACGATAGTAGCTGTGAGGTCAGCTTCTATCTTAGATTAGTTTATACGGCGGGACTTATCACCCCCCGAAGCGGTACAGTCATAACAACCCCGCCGTGTAAACCATTCTAAGATAGAAGTTGGCCTTACAACCGCTATCCTAGACCTGATCTACACAAGGCATCTACGACTAACCCGCTTTGAAGTAAACAGTTTGTAATTTAAATAAATTATTTACCTAAGAAAGTGAGAAAATATATATACGCACTATAATTCAGTTATTACAATTAACGTTTACAACGTTTCACCGTAATATATTTTCTAGTTATTACGTTATTCAGAAATAAAAAATTCTAAAATAAAAGCTTAGGCCTTAAAAATATATGTTTATTCTTCAAATGTTTTTCCTCACTCCCTAGGATCCAGTAGTTGCTAGCTTTAAAATAGTTGTAAGCCGTTTCTTAGCCAACACTTGCACAACGTTTATAGGAATGCGAGCAACCACAGCTCAGTAAGTTAGAATGGAAGACTTAAAACTACATCACAAACACAAATAAGGTTATCAACCACATCATTTGGTGCACTGCATATTTAAGCAAATGTCATCGCACAACATTGTCTAGCCTATCGTGAGATTAGAGAAATTGCGCCCGCTTTAATCCAGGTTAAGGAGTTGCCGTTAATGCAACAGCTCACGACCAAACCCAGGCTTATGCAATGGAGACACCACTCCTCCTACTACTACCTTTGAACCATGAACTTCACCCTTACCGCAATCTCCTCATCTGTCACTTAGTTCGACTAAGAATGAAGAAAAAACCCATTATGTTATCCCGCGCTATCCCTTTCAAAAGAGTCAGTATTTGGTCGGAGAATCCTAGGTTTCCTCTAATGGATTGCTATGCAGGTCTGATTTATGTTTACAAGTCATATCTTTGTTAAGTTCAATTTAGGGTGATTGATCACTTCATACAATGCAAGCCAAAACAACAAACAGAATTATAACATTACTCATAATCAAGCACATGCACATAACCAACTATCTAACAAGCATAACCAAGTATAATCTCAAGCCTCTAAAATATAGCAACGTATTAATCCCAACTTACCTCGACTCCTCGCTCACTCACTCGAGGTCCGACTCGCTCAGGCTATCGCCAATCATCCCTGTAACACAAACGTAGTTTCAGTTTTTTTCATATAACTATTATAGGTTAGTTTTATCCTATAATGCTTATTGTTATCTTTTGTTTAGAGTTTATATACCTAATTATCTAGGTCTTAAGTTTTTTACAATTCTTCTTGAATCATGTTAAGTTTTGTTTCAGTTTTCGCATCGATTTCTAAATTAGGTTTTTAGCTCAATTTTTAGTTAAAGATTTACATGTACACCTTAAGAAATCATTTCGACCCATAATGTGAAATTAATCGCATTATCTTTGGATATCCTAATTATCATTTTTAGTCTCTAACTAGTGTTCTAATCCATGCGGTACACCCGAATCTTAGTTTAATCACCGAATTCACCCCCGTTATGAGAAAATCTTACGTTTTTCATATAATTACCCTGATTTAAGTTTCCTATCAGATTTATTATATATTTCTATTATTATCATAATATTAATTTTTATTCTAATATCTTTTATTTATTATATTTCTAATAATTGTGTATTATGTACATAATACACATTTAATATTTTTATCACTCTAATTACCATCTTCTAACATCAATTATCATTTCAAAATGTCTAAATTCATCCTAAATCAAATTTTACACCTAATTACCCTAATTCACAAAATTAACTTAAAATTTACTATTTTTTTCTATTACTTATTTACTACATAATTAACCTAATAATTACATCTAACACCCTAAATGCTACAAGTATCATACTTTATCAAATTTCAACATCCTAAAACATATAATTATTCACTAAATCAGTAATTAACTATTTAGTTACTTAATTAACCCTAAATTACCCATTTTATGCCTCATTTTAAGGCCTAAAAATTATCTAAAAATTTCAAAAATTAATTTTTGAAAACGGGCTTCATAGCACTGTTCTATATCATCTAAGTAGTCTACATAAAAATTTTAAGCTCAAAACTACACTTCTAAGGTCATTTATTTCCAAACCGAAGCATGCTCGGTTTTGTATGATTTTTTAAGAACCATATATCATGGGACATATTTTCATCAAAATAATATTTTTCATAAAAACTAAATACAAAAATATTCCATAATAACAAGTTTCATAATTTTCTAAGAACATTTAATATTTTTACAAAATTAAACAAAATCAAGCTGAAAATCGAACTCACTAGTCTAGGTGGCTCCGGTCACCTCCGGCCACCTCCGGCTGCCGTAGCCGTATCAGCCAATCTAAGCACTGCCACCACCGTGTGGTGGTGGTGGTGGCCGTCCACTCCCAAGTGGCCGTTTGGTGTTGATTCCCTTCTAAGGCCCTAATTGCATAGATTTGAGAAATTTTTTTGTAATTAATCTAAACACTCACTATTTTGGTCCTCTCTATTTTTCTCACTCTCTAAATTGACCAAATGAGCTTCTAAAATTTTCTTGCTATTAATAGAGGTGTTAAAGAATTATTGTGCATTAATTAAACAAGACAATTGTCTTATCTCTTCTTTTTTCCACTTTCTATTTGTTATATTTTAATTGGTTGATTTCCTTCTTTAATTTTCAGATTGCCACACGCCACTTCTGGACTTTTCCTCATTTTTCTATATTTTTCTTGATTTTTCCTTGATTAATTATGAATTTTATTTAATTATATAGTATTATTTTATCACATTTCGCATATTTTAAGTAATTACACGTATTTTTACCTACATGTAAATTCATATATAGTACAAATAAATATTCTTAAATATTATTTAGGTTATTTTATAATTTTTAATATTCATATAATTTATCTCTAGTAATTCGTTAATTATCAGAATGCATTTTACACATTTTCGATAAATAACGAGTAATATACTTAGAATTTGAAATTTTTATATTCTTTTATTGTATTACTTATTTTCTTAAATTCAAACTTACAAGATCATTTTTACTAATATTTCTAGTTTTATTTGATAATTTAAACTCGATCGGATCTTTCAACCGATCAGAAACCCGAGTAACTAGTTGTGGGGATTACAGGACTGTTATGACTCTTCCTGTTCGAGATATGACACTATACACAGGGATGTCGTCAGAGTACACCACAATGCACTTTCTAATCAAATTTCTTAATACATGGTTCATTAGTTACATGAAAGTTCTTAAGAAATTTAACAAGCCAAAAGACATTACCATCTACTCGTAAAGTCCATGCTAAGTTTTAAATATAGTTTTCCACTTATCTCCCGGCTACATCCAAATCTGATGATAGCCAGACTTCAACTTAATCTTGCTAAAGACCTTAGCTCCACTCAGTTCGTCCAACATGTCGTCCAACCTAAGGATAGGATACCGGCACTTGATAGTGATCTTGTTCACGGCTTGGTTATCAATGCACATTCGTCAGGTACCATCCTTTTTTGGCATAAGGAACGTTGGCACAATACGGGGACCAAGGCTCTCCTTTACATATCCTTTCTCCAGTAGTTCATTAACTTGTCTTTGGAGCTTAGAAGCCTGCTCAAGATTCATCTGTTAAGGTAACTTATTCGGTAGCATAGCGCCGGATATTAAGTCAATGCAATGTTTGATGCCTTTGATGGAGGTAATCCTTCGAGTAATTATTCTAGAAACAAGTCGGCATATTCATCCAGTAGCTCTTTCACCTCAAGTTGTAGCTTAATTTGCTCCTTTAACTCTAATAGCCTTTTAACTAACATAAAAGTCAACATATCGGCCTTTATAGCTTCTCAAAAGCTCGGCTTTGCTCAGAATTAAAGTCTTCTTAGATCTTCGAGCAAGTTTAGCTTGTAATTTGCTAACTTAACTTGGTGTCATAAGGTTCAAAGTAACCCTCCGCCCATCCTTTTCAAACACATATGTGTTCATACAACCATCATGGATAACTCTTCGATGAAAAGCCAAGGTCGGCCTAATAGAACATGAGATGCATACACAGACAACATGTTACGGAGAATATAGTTAGAATAATTTCCAATAGAGAATGACAATAAGACTTGTTAAGTGACATGTAGTACTCCATTCTCATTCAGCCAATGCAACTTGTACGGCTTTGGATGTGAGATAGTCGACAGCTTTAATTTCTTAACTAGGTCGGCAAATGTTACATTAGTGTAGTTCCCATTATCTACTATGAGTGCACACACTTGATCACCTACTCTGTAAGTGATGTGGAATAAGTTGTCCCTTTGCTCCTCCTCGGGTAAGGGTTCCAAACTCATTACACATTGGATAACTAGAGTCAACTTGTCCAAGTCCTCGGCAAACATATCTTCTTCAATAAGGTCTGCATTAATATCAACCCTATCTCCCACTTCTCTCTCTTCCTTTAGTTCCTTATCCGTGCTATCTACTTTAATCTTTAGGGTATCCCCCTTGATAATCATGGTCCCTTAGTTTGGACACTAGCAAGCCATGTGCCCAAACCCTTGTTATTTAAAGCACTTGATCTAACTTGTCTTCCTTCTGGATCCTTTCCCCTTCTCATATGTTTAAGTCGATATGTCACCATCAAGTCGGCCCTTCTATTCAATCCTAACATCTATTCATCTGGTTGGCTTAGTACTTGATTGAGTGCAATAACTTCACTAAATAGATTAGCTTGACTAATAAGGTTGGGTCATTAGGGGTCGAGTTGGCATCTTACTCTTTCTCTGCCTCTCCACTTATTGGGCTATCCTTATAGCCTCATCCAATGTAGTAAGTAGATGAAGTTCCATAATGTCTTGGATATCACTTCTTAATCCAATAAGGAATCTAGATACCATCCTAGCTAATGGCTCATCCACTTTACAGCGAATCATGAGTATTTGAAATTCTTGAATGTGTTCATCGACGGTTTAGCCTCCTTGCTTCAACTCTTGAGCTCTTGAAGCTGAGTAAAAATGTTTTGTAAATAAGTATCCAGCATAAATCTATTTTTGAGTATCCTCTTCATCTTAGGCCAAGTGTTTACCTCTCCATATCCTTCTCATCTTCTCATGATCTGAAAGTTCTTCCATCACATAGCGGCATATCTTGAGAACTCAACAGTAGCAATCATCATCTTCTCTCGGTCCTCATATTGGTAATAATAAAAAATATGTTCAACCTTCTCTTCCTAATCCAAATAATCATCTGTACTCCTAAAACCACTAAAGCTCAGAATCTGAAGCTTCACATGGTCGGCAGCTCGAGGTGTACTACCTCACTTTTCTTTTTCTTCGTACTCTCCTTCTTCATCATCATCCATATCACCCAAATCAATCCTTCATTGTGCTTGTCTTCCTACTCCTCCACCTCAAATTTGTCGAGCTGGGTTTTGTCTTCTAACGGGTCAAACAACTTATGGGGTATTTTACACAACCTAAACAGGTCAATAGGCCATCGCATGAACAACTCCAATTAAATCAACTAATAGGTTAGCCATCTCATCAAGTCTCTCATTCATACTTCTAGGAGTGCTCTAAGGTTGTCATCCATAGTGGATAAAACTACTATTGTCATCTCTACTATTAGCATTAACATTAGGATCTATCATCTTCTTGACAAAACTTATAAATAAACTTCAAATCTAAGGTACAATAATTACTATTCCAACACGCACAAATGTCCAACGAATCCGTGAACACAATAGCAACACCAATGAACAATAAACTCAACTGAAACTTGCTCTCTTTTTTTATGCTTAAAGCAAAGCAAGACAGAGTATAGACAAAAACAAACTACTACACTCTTTTACTTACCCAAATACTTCAGTAAATCTCTACACGACTTCAACACACTACTACTGCAAACACTACTTCACAAAGATCCAAGTACAACTTACTCAAATGAAACGTCTGCTTTGATACCAAGAACAAATAAGGCTGGTCACTGGGATGGGTCCAAGCTTACAGAAAGCTTGAAGAATGAGATGGAAGTTGTGAGAAAGAATAGAAAATGGTAAAATAAGCAAACCTACGAATAGCTCCAAAGGATATGACGCACCAGTAGAACTTCTAAGAACTTACGACACAACTCAATATAACGCATGAGGTAGTTCGGTGAGGTTTCTTGCCACCTACCTTTGCTTAAGGGTTAAAATAAGAATGAAGTAAGTAAATAAGCTAACAAAAGCAGTGTTTACTAAAAGAAGAATATTCGATATATTGATGATAAGATGATTGTACCTATATATACAACAGGTATTTATACCTGAAAAACTGAGGCAACCTGCCTAAAATAGAAAAGACTAAAAGCGTAATGTCCAAAAGAAGTAATGTACAAAGAATAATAAAGGGTACAAATGTTAATTCAAGTAAATTAATTATTAGCGTTGTAAATTCCTTCACGTAGGTCTGAGATACGTAGCAACACATATTGGGGATGCTTTTAGTAGAAACAAACAAAATAGTATAGTTAGGATAGAGGGTCAAACAAAGGTGCCGAGCAAACCTAAGCTCGTCCGAAAAGGAGTGACTATAGATATGTACTAGAGCTCTTGGCTTCTCGGTATTAATGTTGTCAATCTAGAGGTTGGCTCGATCAAAGTTGAGTAAATGTATGTGAGGGGCCGAACAATCAGTAGAGCATTCGACTAGTTGGCACACGACTACTGAGAGATTTAGCTCGGCATAAGGATTTAATCAGCAACAAGGATCAACTCAGCCTCAGCAATAGTTGATTTGAGTAGGAGGATTCCTCTTGTTAGTCCTTTTAGGCCTCAAGTTCGGTTGCAGGTCAAAAGTCTAGTAATCCGATTCTTATCATGTTTTATGGTCTCAAACAGGTGTCCAGACAATGGAATAAAGAAATTTCTCATTTTTTAGTTACTAATGGTTTTGTTCAATCATTGGTTGATCATTCTTTATTTACTAAGTCTCAAGATGAAGCATTTTTTTGTTGTTTTACTTTATGTGGACAATATGCTCATTACTAATACTAATGAATCTACGATGGTTGTGTTAAAGTATGATATGAATAAGGCTTTCACTATTAAAGACCTTGAATAAGCTCTCTTTTTTTCTTAAAAAGAAAATTTGTTGTACAACTTGAAGCTTTTTACTTTGTCAACATAAGTTTGTTCTAGATATGTTGTCTAATGTAGGCATTACCAGTTTTTGTTCCCTTACCTACCTCTCCTGCTCTCTCACGTAAGGTTGGAGGCATATTTGATGATCCTCAAGTTTATCAACTCAAAGTCAGTCGACTCTTGTATTTAACTATTAAAAGTCCAAATATAGCTTTTGTAGTATATAAGCTTAACCAGTTTCTCTCTGCTTTAAGTGATAGGAATCAAGGATTGGTTACACGATCTTGAGCATGAGGCCTTACTTCCCTAGTATGTCGCTCTATTGAAAGACAACTCACTCTTGAAGAATAACCGTTCACCTGAGTTAATCCAACATATCTCTTAAGCTCCTCTGAACTCTTCCTTATCTCACAAGTAGAGGAGGAGGAAGCCACTAACATTGCTAAGCCCAATCCAAGTCCAACATCGCCCTTGCCAGGTGTCATGCTGCCAAATTGACCTCTACAACACTTTAATCTATGGCCAAGCACTAAATCTGCTTGATGCTGACCAACTAAGGCCGAGCTGTTCACTCTTAAGCTAAGCAATCAAGGTCAACCAAACCATGGGCGGTCTACTAAACCAATTCCCCTCCTAGCCCGGCCAAGCTATTAAGCATCCATCCCTAACCTAATCTACTGTAATCTTACTCTACTCGGAAATCAGCATCGTTGGGACTGTAGAATGGGCAGTTAATATGTGCCCCATCTTCTAACATAAGTACCGTCCTTTTGTAGCCAAATATTCTTTTGTCTATTTACAATTCTACCCTTATAATCTATTTCTCTTTCCTTTTCTAGCAAGAATCCTTTTTGTAATTTGCATATATCTAAGACTTACCCTAATTGAGTCATATAAATACTTGTAAGACGTAATAGCCATAATAGTTAGTCACAATCAATTTTGAGACATATTTTCTTTTGTGAGCTAAGTGCCTTCTACTTACTCTCGTTTACTCTTATCTAATCCATTGTGAGCTTAGATTAGTAGCAAGTGCTCTCTAGCCACACTTGTGTGTAATATCAAGTGTAACCTAAGTTCATGTGAGGTATTGGTAAGTCATATCTACCGTCGGTGCATACAAGCCCCTACTCAACCTTTAACTACCATTTATCTTTCAAATCATCTCGCGGTTCGAAGCCATCCCCTTAGTTACTTGTGATATTGGACATCGTATTTTCATCCACAGATCCGTATTATCTTGATATCAAAGTTTGGCTACATTTGAGCAAGTGCTGTTACTTTATGATAGACTACTCCTATAAGTATGTTTCTGGGAATTTATTTATTGTTGTTGTGAGCATTTAAAGAGTGTCTAGAGTTAAAGAAATTGAGTGCTCTGTTTTCCCCTGTTCTTGTTTGCAAAAATAGAGTATTAGTGTTCAATTGGTTTTCGTGTATCGTTGTAATAGCTGTTAGTATGTTAAGTGTTATTTTGTTACTGCTATTCGTAGAACGATTTAAAGTTGTGTTTTAGTCATCGATCTATTATAATATACAACAATGTTTGACTCTAGTGTTCAAGGAACCTCAAGTAACCAAGAGAGTGGTGCTCATAATGGTAGAAGTCAATAAGGAAGTTTTACACCCCAATCTATAGGAAACTAACTGGATAGACTTATTGACTTGGTGACTGCCATAAATGAAGATAGACAACGAGCTAAAAATGGTCCCTATAGGAGACAAGCCAATGAACCTCTTGAGAGAAGCAATGATGACTAAGCCCGAGTTAATGCCTTAGTTCGACCACATCGAGTTAGAGGAGTAGGTAGAGTTACTAGATGCAAACTAGCATTGGAAGAGATTAAAGAGGAGGACGAGGGAATAAGTGACAAAGAAAAGGAGTATTATGAACTTGAGGAGAAGAATGTCGAAGCTCCTAAAGTGGAAGGGTTGAGGATACATATCCCTAATTTTTCTAGCAGTAGTGATGTTAAAGATTACTTAGACTGGGTAGATAAGATCAAGAAGCAGTTTGAATGTCATGAAATGCTTAGTAACGCTAAGGTAAGACTTGCCATGCTAGAGTTTACTAGGTATGTTGCCCTGTAGTGGAAGCCACTTGTAAAAGAGAAGGAGAACGAGAAGTTAGGAGTTAGGATGAGATAAAGAGAGTTATAAGGAGGAGGTTTGTTCCAAGTTATTATTTGTAAGATGCTTTCAAGAGGCTATTGAAGTGGAGATAAGGAGGATCGAGTGTTAATGCATATGTGAAGGAGTTTTAGATGTTAATGATCTGTTGCGAGATTGTTGAGCTTGAAGACCGAATTGTATCTTAGTTCATTAGTGGATTGAATTATGAGATTGAAGATATTCTAGAGACAATGGATATTAGTTCACTTGATAAAGCTATCTAAGCCGCCTAAAGAATTGAAAGATGCCGAGCAAGAAGATTCTAAGCTCCTGTCAATCGACTTACCCTTAGCCAACCTATTCTAAGCAGACCTGTGTGATCAAAACCAAGCAAAGTTGCTGAGGCTCGACTTGCTCAAATTACCCGAGTCGAAGAGAAGGAGATCTCGAGGAAGTTCAAGAAAGGCTAAAGCTTAGGAAGAAAGACAAGTGAGATTAAGTGCTTCAAGTGTCAAGGGTTTAGACATATGGCTGCTCAATGGCCCAACAGAAAAACCATGGTGATTCGAAGAGAAGCGCCAACCATTGAGGTAGATAGTACTAATGAGGAAGTGGAAGAATTAAAACAAACTAGATAAAGCGAGTTGTCCGAAGAGGAAGAGATTATTTATAATAAAGAAGGGAATTTTATGCTTGCAATAATGGTGTTGAGGAGGGCAATGAATGTGAATCCTATGCTAGAGGATGAGTAGCAAGAGAACTTATTCCACATTAACTGTAAGGTGAATGGGTCGTGGTATACCTTAATTGTCGACAGTAGCAACTACACCAATCAGTTTCTGCTTTCATGGTCCAGCAATTGAAATTGCCAACCAAGCCCCCACCTTAAGCCGTATAAACTTCACTAGCTCAGTGACAAGGGAGCCTTACAAGTGATGAAGCAAGTGGTTGTTTCGATCAGTATCAAGAACTATCAAGATAAAGTGCTCTATGAGGTGCTGCCTATGAGTACATCTCATATTCTTCTTAGACGACTACGGATGTTTGATCGGAATGTGATATATGATGAAAAGAACACATGTTCCCTAGAGTACGATGGCAGGAAAGGAAAGTTAATCCCTATAACTATTGATCAAGTTAAAAGCATGTAGGCTCAATTGAGCCAATTTTTGAAGAAAGAGGATTTGGTAATGACCTAAGCCTAACTAAAGAGAGAGCTAGAGCATGAGGAGCCGACCTATCAGCTAGTCAAAAGGTTGCTTGAGATGAGGGGATCAGAAGAGGAACTACTACCTACCCAAGTGAAAACCTTACTGAGTGAGTTTGTTGAGCAGTTCATAGGTAAACTGCCAGAGGGTCTACCTCCAATCCAAGGCATCGAACATGCAATTAACTTACAGCCAAAAGCTACACTAGTGAACAATTCTACCTATAAGCTAAATCTTGAATCTAGTTGTCGAGCTGTAGAGATAAGTAGATAAGCTAATGAAGAGAGGCTACGTGTGAGAGTCCCTAAGCCCATGTATGATGTCAGCTCTATTGATACCAAAGAAAGATGGGACATAAAGGATGTTTATGGATAGCTAAGCATTTAATCGCATTACCATCAAGTATAGGTATCATATACCAAGGCTTAATGACATGCTCAACGAATTGAATGAAGCAAGAGTATTCTCCAAGATTGATCTTAAATCAAGATACCATCAGATCCAAATGCAGAAGGAAGATGAATAGAAGACCGCATTTAAGATCAGCTATAGATTATATGAATGGCTTATGATACCATTTGGACTATCAAATGCCTCAAGCATGTTCATGCAACCAATGAACCATGTGCTCTAAGAACTGATAGGTAAATTTGTAATGATATATTTTAATGATATTCTAGTCTACAGCCCTGACTTAGAGACTCACTGTGAGTACCTTTGAGCAGTCTTTTCAAAACTTCGAGTTGAGAAGCTTTATGCCAATTATAAGAAATGTGACTTCTGCTAACCTGAAGTAATCTTTTTAGGATTTGTTACGAGTAGTAGTGGTACACGAGTCGACGATGAGAAGATAAAAGTGATTACTAAGTGGCCAGTACCAACCAGTTCAGCAACGTATGAAGCTTCCACGACTGGCATCCTTCTATCATCGGTTCGTAAAAATTTTAGTACTATTGTAGCCTCATTTATTGAACTGTTAAAGAAAAATGTTGAGTTTAGGTGAAGAGAGAAGGAGCAAAGTTTGAAGAGGTTAAAGAGAAGCTAACTAGTACCCCTATCATAGCTCTACCGAACTGTGACAAAGTCTTTGAAGTGAAGTGTAACGCATCTAGACTAAGCATAAGTGCTATGCTGATGTAGGAGTATTGACTTATTGCCTATTTTAGTGAAAAGCTTAAAGGAGCTACACTTAACTATTCTAGTTATGATAAGGAGTTTTACCGCTTGATCTAAGCCTTGATTATATGGCAACATTATTTGCTACCCAAAGACTTCGTAATCTACACTAATCATGAATCTTTGAGATATCTAAAGAGTTAGCCCAAGTTGTCTCGAAGACAAGCCAAGTGGGTCGAGTTTATGGAGGGATTTTTTATACAAGCATATGGGTGAACACACGAATCGTGATATCACTTGTAATTAGGGGATGCGTCTGAACCTTAATATAATCCAAAGGGTAAATGTTACTTAAAAGTTTGAGCCGGAGGCTTTTATTTACCAACGGTAGATATGACGTATCAATACCCTATACGAGCTTTGGTCACACTTAATGTTATGCATAAGTATGGCCAGAGGGCGCTTACCACTAATCCACACTTACGATGGATCAGATAAAAGTAAACAAGAATAAGCAAGGGTCACTTATGTAACGCAAGAAGGGAAAATGTCTAAATGTCAATTCATTAACTGTTGTGGCCATTACAACTCTACAAGTATTCATATGATCCAATTAGGGTAAGTCCTACGTTAGTGTAAATTATAAAAAGATTCTTATCAAAAAGGGAAAAGAAATAATTTACAAGGGTAGAGTTGTAAGTAGACAAAAAGAGGAATATTCTATTACAAATGATAGTACAGATGTTAGAGCAATAAGGCACATGTCAACTGTCCATTTTATGGTCTCAATGATGTTGTTTGTCAAGTAGAGAAAGTTCTAAATAGGTCAGGTCAAGGTCAGCAACTCAAATGTTTCAGATTAAGGGAAGGCTGGTTTAGGAGGTGGTCTAATGTCAAGTCAGCCTGGTCAGCTCAGCCTTAGCCATGTATCAAGTTGGCAATGTGTAAGTTCGGTGCTTGACCTTAAACTAATGTATTGTGGAGGGGTTGGTTTGGTCACCTCGATAGTCTCTTGGATGAGGTGGAAAGTAAAGCAACTTAACAAGTGATACTCGAGAATGAATTGCTCTTCAAAGTTTAACTCCCCTTAGACAAGTCAGCGAATCATATGAGCGAGTCTTCAAGCTCGGGAGCGTATAATTAGTCTGTGATCCTTATCAAATTTTCTTATGTCATAAAGTACAAGAACGGCAAGAACAATGTAGTGGCTGATGCCTTATTGAGATGACATTCCCTCTTAACCAAGCTGCAGAATCGATTACATGGTTTCCTTATGATTAAGGATTTATATGCTGAGGATTCACATTTTAGTCCGATCTATGCTAGATGTGAAGAAGGTCGAACACTTAATGATTATCATAGGAAAGATGGATACTTGTTTAGAAAGAGGAGATTGTGTATCCCAACCTGTTCTATGAGAGAATTACTAATGCGCAAGGCGCATGGTAGAGGATTATTTAGACATTTTGGCAAGCACCGAACTTATGAGTTACTAGCCTCTAAATTCTTTTGGCCAAGGATGATAAGAGATGTCTAAGTTGTACTAGAAAGGTATGCTACCTGTAGAAGGGCAAAAATAGAGTCGAGCCGAGTAAGGGCAATATCTATCGTTGCTGATCCTGACTAAACTGTGGTCCAAGCTAAGTATGGACTTTATGTTATGCCTGCCAAGGACGTCTCGAGGGAAGTAATCCATCATGATGGCTATAAACCAATTTAGTAAGATGGCGCACTTCGTACCTTATTCTAACACTAATGATGCATCAACTAACTCTTTTTTTTTTTATTGCAAGGGGTCATCAAACTCCAGGGAGTGCCTAGAACCATCATCTTTTAGAGAGATCCAAAGTTTTTGAATCATTTTTGGAGGACCTTGTAGAAACAATTGGGAACTAAGTTGCTATTCAATAAATCCTGTCGTCTTCAAATAGATGGACAAATCGAGGTCATCAATCGGACCTTAGCGAATCTACTAAGAGTTACTGTAAAAAGAAATGCTGCCGATCGAGATGTGTACCTATTGATCATTGAATTTGCTTATAACAGAACTACACATAGCGTCTCAGAAAAGTCACCATTGGAGGTTGCTTATAGGTGCAATCTTGAGCTGCCTCTTGACTTGATCACCCCTTCCAGCCAACCTAAAGACCCGCAAGCTAGTGAGCGCTCTAAAGCCATTCTAACCATGCATCAAAAGGTTATAGACCACATAACCTGGGCTGCAACCAAACTTGAAAAGAAGAGCCGAAGACATAGAGTCAAGAGATTTCAACCTGAAGATCTAGTGTAGATCCATCTTAGTAGGGATCGATTTCCCCACCCCGAGAAGAACAAGTTGTCTCCATGGGAAAATGGGCCATTTAAGGTGATCAAAGAGATCAATCCCAATTTGCTAGAAGAGAAAGGAGTCTTCGACTCCTTCAACATTACAGATATCCATCCTTATGTCCCCAAAGATAAGCAATAGGAAGACAAACTAAATTTGATCCCAAATCTCAAACAACCCGGAGGGAATTATAAGAATCAAGAATTGGTCACACAATCTCGAGCACGAGGCCTTACTTCCCTAGTACACCACGTTATTAAAAGACAACTCACTCTTAAGGAAGAACTATTCACCCAAGCTGATCTAACGTCTCCTAAGCTCCTCTGAACTCTTCCTTATCTCATGAGTAGAAGAGGAAGAAGCCACCAACATTGTTGAGCCCAATCTAAGTCCAACATCACCCCAACCAAGTGCTGTACTACCAAGCCGACCTCTACAACACTTCAATCCATAGCCAAGCACTAAATCCTCATGCTACCAACTAGCCAAGGCCAACCAAACCATAGGCCGTCTACTAGACCAATTACCCTCCCAACTTAAATTTTTTGAGGTCGAGTTGCCGAGCATCCGATCACAACCTAATCTACTTTAATCTTGCTCTACTTAACTATTAGCACAGTAAGACCACAAAATGGACAGTTGATACGTACCCCATCTTCTAACATACATACCGTCCTTTTATGGCCAAATAGTCTTTTATCTATTTACAATTTTACCCTTATAATCCATTTCTCTTTACTTTTCTAACAGGAATCCTTTTTTTAATATGCATATATATCTAGGACTTACCTTAATTGGGTCATATAAATACTTGTAAAATGTAACAACTACAACAATTAGTCATAATCAATTTTCAGACATATTTTTTTTAGTGAGCTAAGTGCCTTCCACTTACTTTCATTTACTCTTATCTAATCCATTGTAAACTTGGATTAGTGGTTAGTACCCTCTGGCCACACTTGTGTGTAATATCAAGTGCAATTGAGCTCGTATGAGGCATTGGTACATCATATCCACTATCGATGCACAAAAACCCTTACTCAACTATCTCACAGTTCAAACCCATCCCCTCGATTATGTGTGATATCGGACATCATATGTTTATCCATGGATCCTTATCACTAAGGGTACCTCATTACCATGCTATTATTCATTTATTGAAGTACCATAAGGGTAGTTCCACTCTTAGATTGTTCCGTTCTTCATCTAATTCTCTTAATCTTACTACTTTCTTTTATGTATATTAAGGCCATACTTCCTTTGATCAACACTCTTTATCTAGTTATAGTATCTTGCTTGGCTATATTTTGATCTCTTGGAAATGCAAATGCTAAGCTACTGTTAATACTTCCACAACAAAAGCAGAGTACAGGAGCCTTGCTACTGCTTGTAAAGAGTTACTTTGCCTTTCTAACTTATTTCATGAATTGCACATTCTTACTTCTCTTCCGATTCCACTACATTGTGACAACAAGTCAGCTATAATGATTGCTAATAATTTGCGTTTTCATGCTTGCATGAAACACATTGACACGTATGTTCATTTCATACAAGACCATATAGCTCGTAGAATCATCAATATTGTTCGTATTCCTTCAATTAGATAGCTTGTTGATCTTTTTACTAAAGTATTTGCTTAGGCATTCTTCTCTCTATGTTTTCCAAGTTAGGCCTTCATGCGACTCCAACTTAAGAAGGGGGTGTTCGCATTTTTTTTTTTTTTGTTTTATGCGTCATAACTCTTTCTCAACTAGCTTGGTCAAAATAGCAAAGCAAGTAAAAGTATTAGTAGCATAGCAAAAATGCATTCCTCGTCATTAATATGTTTGCTCGTAGTAATTATTGCCTCTTAGGAGAATCAATAATTGCATCTTTAATGTACTTGCCAATACATATGAGAATTCGTAATTGGCTAGTTATAAATAACCCCAGGACTATGAAACAAGGGGTTATCCCAAACCTAAATCGAGTTATTAACAATGATTCTCAAATATCGAAGAATAGAATGCGATACAATAAGATAAAATGAAATAAAAACAAAGACATAAGGAATGAAGGGGGGTTACTTACTCTTAACAATCAAAGTAAACCCCTTCATTCTTTAGGGGGGAAAGGGGGGATGTAAAGATATATACGCGTACTTGTATAGCTCTCTATTTTATAGGTGTATTCATTTCATTTGTCCATTTGCCTGTAGTCAATTGATTGGTCCAATATACTATTTTACTTTGTTGATGTATAAATAGAACTAATCTTGACAATTATTACAATTCTACTTATATTTTGCACATTCTTTGAAAATACAAATAGGTTTTCTCTTCTTTAAGCTCTTGTAAGGCACTTTCATGGAGTCGATTGCTTTAACAAATCAATCTACACCATCTCAATTAATTAATAGAAAATATTATTAAATACATTAATTAAATAATATAGCATATAAAAATTACAAAAAAAAAATAAAAAGCACATTACCATCATAGACCACTGCCACTAGCAACTGCCACCACTAACAACAACTCTACTCCACCACCAGATCTAGTAATAGGTATTGGTATTTGTCCGCCAACAAATTACCACCATAATCCACTCTACCAACAAAATACCACTATAGTCCACAACTTTTTCTTCTTCTTCACCGGTGTTTGTTCACCAGAAGTTGTGCATGCTCTGGATGTTTACAAATCTAATAATGGGTATCCCAAATTTGGTAACAAGTTCATATTTGTTGTCAACTTGAGATTTATGGTACGGTTAATTTGGTATTCGGTTTGAGTTTGTTGTAGATCCGATAATGGGAAAATGAATGTATAAATCTAGTTGCTTGCACATCGTACTTTTAAGCGATGCATGTCTATTAAACTTTGTGGTCTTCCAATTTGTACGATTTCTCTTATTCTTCCTTCTGACTAGGATTGTAAAGGGATTATGCATGCAATCTAAATTTTAGGAAAATTAATGGAGGCCATTAATTAACATGGATGCTAAGGATTGAGTTTGTATTTGTTGCCGATTGAACTTCAAATCAAAGAAGACAATGGGTTCTTTGGATGCATTTTTTAATTTTTTATCTTATTTTTTTATTAGTTGTTAAGGGTAATATCATCTTTTAACTCTTATTAAGGATCTATTATTTAATTAGCTTTTTGTTCAACTAAACAAAATAATAAGTTATTGCAATCTTATCTCATTCCATAATAATTGTAATTACAATTCCCTTTTATTCCATTTAATAAAGTAACATCTTGTAAGTCACTAACACAATCATTGCAAGGCCAAAAGTCAATTGGCCACTATTGAGTAAGGAGAGTATTTGAGAACACCAAAGTAGTAGTCAACCATCCCAAACCTTTAGATCGTATATAAAAGAACATAAAGTTTGGTAGGTTACAACCTAATACTATAAACAAGTCAAGCAACCCACCTATAGTAGTGCGTGACCATTTACTATCCTAAAATTTACTTTTTTGAAAAAAAAATTAAAAACTTTCAATTATAAAACCTAATGAATCATAATGGTATCACACAACCCTACTATGACTCATTCAATTTTATTGATTTTTCTTTTGTTTTTTTTATTTCAACATTGGTGGGCAATCACCATCCAAATTTTGCAACCTCTTGCGGACTGCGCTAATGCATAAGGGTAGTCAACCACCCACTAACCTTTGGTATGGCTAGCCAAATGGCTTAGTATTTTCAACCCAATTTGTTTCTTTCTTTTTTTTTTTTTTTACAATTTTTTCCATATATTATTTTATTACACATAATTTAAAACATTATTTTATTAAATTAATTCCTTAACTAATATTAATATATAAAACACCAATCATGCATTTATTAAAGGAAAATACATAGATCATGAGCTTATAGAAGTGCCAAAACATAGAGAAGTTTTTGTAGTTTCCCTTCATCTCTGCCAATTAGTGGAATGTGTCTGAGAGATCCCCCTGTTCAAACGACCATGAACAGAGTACACAACCTTTTCGTTAAGAAATTGATACATTTGTAGAAAACCAGCAATCCCAAAGACTAGATTCCCGTATAAGATTTCTCCACTAGATTTATCTTGGAAATTGGAATCATGAAGAAGGCGCTAATGGGACTCCCAAAAAAGAGAAAAGATCGTGATTCTAACGTAGGACCATAACTTTAAATAACCAAAACAAAATGTAAACAAGATAAACAGCCAGAAACTCATTCTTTTCATTTCCACAAATCATGATATGGTAAAAGCTTCTTTTGCTCTATATTCAATCTCAGATATTTATCAAAATGAACAAATTGGCAAAACTGGACGAATATGTACATTGAAAACTGTACCTACAGATAATCTAACAACGCAAACTTTACATGTAAACCAATCTTACCACTGTCAGTGGTGAGCTTAGCTGCTATAACTAGCCAATGTCCTGGGGTATCATGAGGACCACGCACCACATCTGCTGTCTCCACATATTTAAGCAGTTTTGCATCCCGAACGGGTACAGGAGGGCCATCTGGGTATACACCAGAATTAAGAGCAGCTGGGGTCTTCTTTTCTGGACCAGTAATGCTTCGTCGAGTGAATGTAAATGTGGTGCTAAAATTTGCTAAAAAACCTGTTTTGTTAGGATTCTGTGGTACTGCCCCCCATTCAGTCTTCCTAATGGTGCAATTAGGTACATAGGAAAACAGTAGACGGAGATGAAGTACAGTCTTGGGCCAACTCCCTTTGGTAATTAGTTGAGCACCAGTTACTATGAAGACACCAGTCGGATTCCCTTGTAACCAATCAGGATCATACTTAACACCAGATGTGCAGACATTGGAGTAACTTTTCCATTTTATGGGTTCCAAAAACTTATTAACGCAATCAGAGTCATCAGAACCTCTCCACCGAGGAGGCATGTTGTTGGGGGTGTTGGCTGCTGGAAGGTTAATAATATGAGGTGGGCTAGACAAATGCTGTACATGCAAAGCCAACCGGTTGCATTTCTTTCCTTCCAAGTACAACCGCAAGCCAACCACTGGCTTTTGACTACTTGAAACCTGGAAGGTTTTGTGCATCAGTCATCTAGACTCTTCACAAGAAAAGGGTATGGTAATAATATAAAAGAGAGACTACAAGCAAATATGTGCCCACAAAATAAGGTAAGTAAGAAAAGCAAGCAATTTCCTTCGATCAAATCAGTCAAGGCAAAGGGACAAACAAAAAAGCATCTCTTCCATATTAATTTAGAAAAATGGCGAAGTCCAAAAGTAAGAACTGCCTCTCTGTGGGATAGCAGAAATGGGAAAGGGATATTTATGACAACAGACAATAAGCAGTGCAAGAGGCATCATTCTTTACGTCTAGAAAGCAGATGCAGATAAAATTACAGGTAGAAGATTTTTTTGAAAGATTACTTACTTGGTTAGGGTTGACATGGATCTTTGGACCCATAAAGGTAAATTGCAATGAAGGACAGGAAGAAGTTCTCCTATGATGCCTGAGAGGCAGCTCACCGAAAGTTGGTGCCCATTGTGTAGGAACTTGAAACTCCAAGAAGTAATGTAAATCCGCAGGAAGCGGCTTGTCTGAAAAGACAGTAATGGATGAGCATCGCTTTATTTACATAGGTAGATAGAACATGGATATAATTAACATAATGATCTCAATAAAGGAAAAAGAGCATATGAGTTGTTTAGTGTGCACTAAATACTAGTGAAATTTCAAATAAACATGATGCTATCACCAAAAAAATAAAACAACCCCTCATCATCTTATTATGTCCTTCTTAGCATAGCACCATAGTATCCCCAGTCACTAGGGCATGGTGCTGGGAAGAAACTGCAAAGAAGTACCTTGAAGAGATGGTCCTAATTCATATGACTGCTCCAAACAAAACAATCCTCTAATAAAGTGCCTTTATGAGCAATAGAAAAAAGAAAGATGCATTGTTTCAGTTACGTATTCAAGCACTTACAGCGAAGATACAAGTTGATTGCATGGCTCAAATAGCCACTACCAGTTACTCCAGTTAACAGAGAAACAATAGGTACAAACTTAAAGAGTATTGCGTCTGGTTTCATAGGCACTGTTTGGAGCCATTTGGAGTGATTATGCATAAATACATCGCCTCCTCTTTTTGAACAAGTGATATTAAGTCCCTGCTCCACATCAGAAAAGATTGACAAAAAGCTCAGCAAAAAAACGAGAGAGAGAGTTAAAATCTTCAGGTTTTTTACTTACATCCTTATTTGATGTTTCTGTAATACTGCTCAACTGCAAAGTACTTGATTGCAAAATTCGACTAAAAATTTCTGGAACCTGTAGACACATGTTGTATTGAGAAATATAGAATTAACAGGATTATGAATCAGTTGGCCAAAAAAAAAAAAGGAAAAAGAAAAAGAGAATTATGAATCAATTGTTGAGATGAGACATGTACCATAAGCTTGCCATCTCTAGAAGACCTCTGCAATGGTGATGTACTTCTACCATCAGAAAAAAGAAAATCTGCAAGATCCTGCAAATGTCTTCTGAGATCCTCTGGAGGAATAATCGATGAATGTTTTTGTCTTACACAAACCAAATCCTGACCTCCAACAGCCATCCCTACTATTATATGTGTCCCATATGTCCGGATAAACCTGAAGATAATTTTAGACATGAGAAAAGATAAACACCCCAAACTATGAAGATATGCAATGTGGTCACAAATATCAAATTCATCAAGATTAAATTGAAATATATAGAATAAAATAAGCAATTTCTATATTATGTTGTCATCTTATCTCCACAATATAGTTAATTTATTTAGATGGCCATAACAGGAGAATCTCTAGCATCATAGCCAACATATTAAGAAGTGTTGGTTTGCTACATTCATAATCTTGATAAAAGAGCATATTCATCTATCACAAGCTCATTTGCATGGCAATAAGGGAGGCATAAAATTGGGATTAAGTTTATAGAGGATCTAGGTGCATTGATTTTTTTACAGTCACATTTCTGATATTCAAATGAAATCTAAGCTATCCGCTTCTCTCTTTGGAAAAATTAAATTGGAATTTTAATGTTGTCAAAAGCAATACTGGTACAGAGGATAGCAGGGTTTGTTTTATGACTCTACTAGTGCTTTATTCAATAGATTATTCTTAAAATATTTCAGAAAACTTTTCTGAACCCGTTTTCACGGTTTAGGCTATTCCCATTTCGCTCGCCGCTACTATGGGAATCGCTTTTACTTTCTTTTCCTCTAGCTACTAAGATGTTTCAGTTCGTTCGCTTTGACTGTTAAGAGTAAGTAACCCCCCTTCGTTCCCTGTGTCTTTGTTTTTACTGTATTCTATCTCATCGTATCACATTCTGTTCTTCGATATTTGAGAATCACTGTCAATATTTTGGTTTAAGTCCGGGATAACCCCTTATTCCATAGTCCTAGGGGGATGGCAGAACAAACCAGAGACCAATTCAATTCATTTAGTCTGAAAATTCATGAGCTAATACTAAAACTGAAATAGATATTGAAAGAGTAAATATCCGCCCATAAAGTACATTCATAGATGTATTTTTTAACTTTTTAGTTTCCTGTGGAGATCTTGACCTAATTCACTACTCTACTAGAGTGACTTCCGTCCGAAAGATCCAACCAATCAAAGACTGCTCTAGATATCTTGCATCAACAAAGTTGGACCCTTGACTTCCACTTAAAAAGCACACAAACACCATATACCAGCAAGAGCTAACACATCCTACACAAGTCTGTTAATAAGATGAATAAAGAAAATGTTTTTGGGTCTCTACCAGGTTGAAGGACCCACAGCTTTGATTTGGATGGGGAAATCAACCTACCAAAATGTAATGTAGTCAGAAACCCAACTTTTCAGGCTTAGCTTTCTCATGGCTCAGGCCAACTTCACATATGTACAAGTATAGCTTGAAGTAATGCAGATGACAGTGATAGTAGTAGTCAACTAACAATGGAAGCACAACATAAGTCGACTTTTCCAAAGCACAAAAAGATTGAATTCAAAAACTGATGCACAGTGATAAAGGCATATGCTTATGTGTAATCTGGATACTGTAATGTCAGCAGAAATTATCAGAGTGGACACTTGAGAAATGTACCTAGCCAGAGCTGCTGGATCCCAGCGTGGTGGAACAGACTTCTTTACTTTTTCTTGTAGCAAAAGTGAGGATGAGGTCAGTTGCAAATAGTACAATGCAATAAAATAGCCATCAAAAGCAAGATGTTTAGTGTCTGAAGCATCTTGAAGCCAATCTCCAGTCAGCTCAAAAATTGCATTGAGGAAGCCTGATGGAACTTTTCCTTGTATAGAAGCTTTTTGATTAAGCAATTCAGACATCTAGAAAGAGTAAAAACAATAGGATGAGAATAGGAAAACCAACTTATAATCTCAAAAGGTTTACTCTCTTCGCAAAGACTTAAAAATCTAATAAGAAGCCCCAAGCAATAAAAAATCAAGTACAGAAACCAAGGAAAATGGGATCGTCCATCAAATCAACTATCATAAACCTCACTGCAGCCATATAGATGATCTATCAAAAGGGAGAATGATTCAAGATGTTTATTATACCTGCAGTTTGATAGTAGTCTTAGCAAATTATCATCTTGCAACATGTTATTACAAACTTATACTAAAATCGGTACTTTTTCAACATAAGTTTGGAGCATGAATTTCAGTACATATATTATTATATATGAGAGGAGATGCATTTTCTTAAATAATGAGAGCAAAGTAAATAGGGCAGCAAAACTTTACCCGTCAAACTACATAATTATACACCGAGAAAGACATAACAGGAAAAATTATTTTTAAAGAAAATAGAGAGAGAGAACAGACAGGGGGTGTTTATTTTATGGATATGCTTTCAGAGGACTTCTTTACACTCGTTGCAATTTATTTTATAGAACTGTCAAATATTCTCATAGTAATCTTATCATGATGCATTTTTAGTAGTACAGAGAGCAAAGTGGTAGGGGAACACTAGCTGGCTACTTGTGATGGTTCACAAATACATAAAATGTTAATGAAACTTAAAGTAAATGACTGAATTTTCTTCAAAATAAAAATTACTGTCTCCATTTTCCATAAACATTTTCTATAATGGTTGCCATCACTTGTTGTTGACCATTACATTCGCCTATCAATACCACCTATTTCGAGAGCCACTAGTTCATGCAGCCTGATGAGACTCCTAAAGAAGTATTTGCCAATTAGTAAAGCTTTGGTTGTGACAAATACTAAAAAGGACCGAAAAACATTTTTCATGAAATAAAGACATCTTTATTTGTTCTGAGCAAACTACTATCAAAATCTCTATATGATAAGATGAAAATCGAGAGTTCTGATAGCATTTTTGCTCAGGGGAGGAAAAAATATATTATAACTGAAACATTGCAAACGCTAATATTTTTATAAATGCACATACACACACATGCGCACACTCACACACACACAAAAAAAAAAAAAAAAAGAAGGAAAAGAAAGAACAGAAGAGAAGAGGGGGGAGGGGGGGAAGGAAGAGTTGAAAATAAAAAGAGTTCTGATTGCATTTGTCCGCAGGGAAAATAAAAAAAGGAAATACTCTTCAAAGGAATAATTTATACTTGTAAAAGTTGGACCATCAAAATTACTCCAATCAATGTAACATTTTCAATTGAGTGAAATTTTTAATTACCATGAAATAACCTTAAGGGAAAAAAAAAAAAAAAGGTAAAGAGACCTTTTTTTTTTTATAACCATCAGCAGGACCAACTAACACTAAAACTAGTCACTGTCCTTGCCACTAATTAAAAGTGGTCTAGCTTATATTGTTCTCCATTGCAATTCTCAAGTAGAGCTAGCAATTTTTTTTTATTTTTCTCATCAAATACAGACTGAAACAACGACTTTTGATAAAGTTTATTCAATTAAAAACTAAGGGTGTCAATGAATTGAATCAAGATGATACATGTGCTGAGCTGAAGTTCAAACTTAACTTAAGAACAAAGATCGAGCTTAGCACAAAGTGGCACTCATGGGCCTAAGTTAACTCGTTTTGGCATGGTTCTAACCTACTCATAGAAAGGACTAAGCTCCACAACTTGAACTTTTGACCATAGAACCTTGGAAATTATTAGTGATTATTGCAATTTGACACCAAAACCATCTGTCAGATGCAAATACATCTTTGAATTTCCAGGAAGTGTTCTTTTGTTCCAACGCATTTCAGAAGAAATTTCATTTACCTACAAAATGAGTTTCTGAGTTTGTTGTTAAGAAACCTCTGAAATAGCCAACTTTGGAGGTTTCCATAGCATTTTTTCAGAACTTTGGAGTAAAAGCCGCTAGCTATGCAGAGGTTCTTTTTGTTTTGTTTTTGTGTCAACAGTCAACCATTATTACACCTTTAAGGAGGAGGCATCGAACATGGCTCAGAGACTAGTGACCATGCTATTGACTACAAAGCCCTTTACAGCTATGCAGAGTTTGGATTACCTAACATAATTTACAGGGTGAAATTGCAATTTGCCTAAACTATAAAAACTAGCTAGAAAATTCAATAACTATGATGCCCAGAATCTAATTCCAGCTGGAAAACTAAAATTAAAATTATGAACATGAACAACATACACCAAAGTTCTCTACTTTAATTATCAGACTATGAATTCCAACTAAAGTTGTATCATCATCACTCAGCAATTAAATATATTAAATAAAAGCAAAACTGAATATCATCAAATAGATGACAAAATTTAACCTGATTAAATTCGAGAACATCGGATTTGAACCGACTTCGATCTCCTTTGTCACACCGAATATCCTCTGAAACATTGTGAATAATACTACCATTCCCACCACCACCACTAGGAATCAAAATATCTCTTTTATTCCTCTCATCAATCACTACCAATCTCTCCCCATCACAGTCCTTTGCAAATTTGAGACGAAAATCACTCGTCAAGTCAAAACCTTTGCCTATAGCCTCCACTGCCCTAAATTCAATTGGCTTCTCCTTCTCCATCACCAATCAAAAGGAGCAGAAAAAGCGATGCTGGCCTTCAATGAAACGGAAAGCGAGCGGATAGAAAGAAGATAATGATATGGAGGTTACATCGGTAAGAAAATGGGGATGTTGATTATTCAACATTCAGCAGCTAGGGTTTGACGGTCAAAGAAGGAGAGTTGAAATAAAAATGTGAGGAAATAATTTGAATGTTTGAAGTAGAAGAAGAAGGAGTAGAAAGCGCGTATACGACACTGACAGTGACGACTTAAAAAGCAATTTTCTTTTACTATACATATCATAACTTTTAGAATAAAAAAGGGGGAAAAAAACGAACCGATTTATTCCTTAAGATGATCGGTACTCAGATTTTTATGCTACAACGGTATTTGCAGCTTAAAAATCAACTTAAAACACAATGTTTATATTTGAAGGAAAGAAAGGATTTAAGGGACGAAAAGATTTACTTCCCTTGTGCGAAAAAGCATGGAAAGTTGCAACGGAAAATTATTTTTTAGATAATATTTAGATTTTAGAGCCGAATAAGATAAAAGGATAATTGTACAGTACGATATAAAAGTAGAGATACTACAACCTTATTATACCATATTTAGTATACACAATATTATATATAAATTTTATTATTAAAAAATTAAATAATTTAGTTATTCATAATATAAATAGAGGTATGCAAACCAACTCAACCAACTTATTTTAACCCGTGAATTAAACGAGTAATACTCTTTTAACACACTTTTTTAATGAATTAAAGAAAATATATCGTATTCAGTACGAAGAAATGATTCAAATTTAAATGGAACGATGATCGAAATGAAAAATTATTTCTTATATTTAAAGATGGCCATAAAATAGAATAATATGAGATCATGTTAAATGTTTATATAAAATTATTTATCAAAAATACTTTTACTTATTACACATTATAATTTCTTTCAAGTTAAAATAAGTAATTTAAATTAATCATAATTATTAAAATGAAATTAAAATTATGATTTCATCTTCTTAAACAAAAAAATTCCTTTAAAATTAGAATCATAATTTCGATTTTAAAATATAAATCTAAACATAAAAAATAAAAATAAAATCCGAAATCAAGCCGTTTTCGCATACTGATCGTGTCAATAGTGTAAGGGAAATTTGGACGGTTCATAATGGTCACAACTCACAGCTAGAAGTATAATGACTGTATGGAGGGAAAAGTAGAAGCGGTATTTAGTATTAGATAACGCTGCTCGAGATGGGGCCCACCTGAACGTTCACGGGGAAACATATATATGTAATTATTACGTATTGTATAGTTTGAAATAGGGTTTTCCAATGTCAACTTTGATTACTGACCCTTCCCTAACCTACGTATATTGCCCTACTTACCCTTTTCATTATAATAATCTTTATGGCCGAAGAAAAAGGCAACTCTCTTGAAGATGAGAAAGGAAATCTTCGTCTTTTCTTTTTGTTTGTAAGCAGATTTTTAACTGCCGTTTTGGGAGTATTTACAACTTTTTGGTCCTTTATTTTGGAAAATATATATATATATATGAAAAACGAGAACTATAACCTTTCTTCCAAAATATTTTGACCATTTTATTAGCTTATAAGATATTACTTTTTCTTTTTGACAATATGTGTCAAATAATATTAATAAATGTGTACCTGCAATATGCAATATGTGTGCATGAAAGAAAAAATAAAACCTTTAAACTAATTAAATAAATTATGAGATTGTTTTTAAAAGTAGAATTAATAATGAAAAATATGAAATAAAATAGTTAATTTAATTTTCACAGTTAAGAAGAGATCAGTTCTATTTTATTTTATTTTTTTTCTAAATATTGGACATTAACATGAGATTGGCCTAAATTTCTTTTATAGATTATCAATATAATCAGAAAGATATTAATAAAATTAAATTCCATCTTTTCTATTTTGTTTTTTTTTTTTTTTTTTGGTTTACCTTCATGCAATTTGTTCCTCTATTTTATCTTCACACTCCATAAATCCATTTTTTTTTTTATAGTCATTTACATGATAAATGCACATGTATGCATGAATTACAATTTGATAATTGATTAAAAAAAACACAAAAAAGAACAATAAATTAGAAAATCAAATCTATACATATACCCAAGAAAGTAGAAGATGGTTAAGTAAAATCACAGGAATATTATGACCGTTGATATAATAATCTATAAGAGAAAGTAAGAAATATATTTCTATAGATTGAAAGATAATGATTTAATAAAGGGAGAAAAAAAAAAGAAAAAGAAAAAGAAAATCTTCTTAGTTTGCCTTAGGATTGCGCTTTATAGCTACTTACCGAAGCTTTATGGTGTTGTCTGGAAAAGGCGCATATATTGGAAAGAAGAAAACTGGGAAATCGAATTTACTAAAGTTTTATGGTGTTGCTTTTTTATCCATGGGAAATCATCCACCAATATTACAAGTCATGCTTGACACGTCCAGTGTTTTATGTAGATAATCTAGTGACGGAAGCAGTTGGACCTTTGAGAAAGAAAAACTTTGTGGCGCTATTATTTCATGAGACTATGAAATTGTAATGGCAAAAACGTGTATAAATGGAGAAATTCAAAGTGAAGAAAAAAAAAACATTTTTAATGAAATTCAATAAAGGATGTATAAATTTGGAGATATTTTTTATTCAAAGTATAAATTGAGAGATTAAGAACAAGAAACAATAACTTTTCAAGTCTAATGACAAAAGCATGCATAAATGGAGAGACGGAAAGCGAGGAAAAATATTTTTTTTTATTAAGTTCGAAAAAGGATATATAAATAGAAAGATTTAGAGTGAGCAACAATGACCTTCCAATATTGTTATCCTTAAAAGTTTTCCTTTTATTTTTTTAAGTAACGGAACTAGCAAGTATAAAGAAAACAACTAACATATATAGCAAGTAAATAAAAACACTATCATTTTAAACTATAAACTATAACATGTAGAGCCGAATAACTCATATTTTCTATATAGATAATGTAGAGGGATAAATTTAAGTTTGGGCTTTAAACTCATTAATTAATTGGGTTTGATTTTTTGAGCTAAAACAACAAGACCCAAAGAGTCGAGTCCAAATATTTGAGATAATTAAGCGAGTTTTAGTAGTGTAGGCTTAGAATAAGTCTTGTTGGATCAATTCGCCTAATCCAACCTTTTTTTATTTAGCTCACATTAAAATAATAAATAAATCTTCTATTTGATCTTAAACTCATAAAAATAGCCCACTTAAAATCCATTAATAAAGAGTTTCAATCCTAACCATTGATCATCATCACGATCTGACGAATAAGATCAACTACCATTTCCTATAAATATCTCATCCACTTCTTCATTTGGGAAAGAGAAAAACCCTCATTAACACCGTTACTTTACTAGAATCTTATCTCAAAAATTAAACACTTCAAGAACTTTACCTCGTTATTCATTAATTGTAGAGTTTGATACCATCGCGTTCCTCTACTTATCACCATACGTGTTAAAGCCTTATCAAGATTGTCTATTCCTCCATTCTACACTTCTCTCTTAATCATCCCATATCAGTTACTCAAGTCATTTTCCTAGTCACATATTGCACAACTTTACACACGATACGTATGTGACCCTTACATCCGTACCCACACCTCTACATTTTCTAGCAACTCCACTAGGGAGGAAAAACTTGATAGTCATGTCATGATATCTACAAGGTAAAGACAACCTGATCCTATTGATAGAATTAATCTAAGAGTAAGATACTGCTACTATGACCAATGGCCAAAACCCACCTCCAACTAGAGACACTAATCAAGGAGATGGCATATAAGAAAATGTCATTGACAATGCACAATTAATGCGTAAGCTGCAAGAGACTAATCAGAACCTAGGTGAACTCATAGCAATGTTTACTCAATGCGTGCTTACTTTGGCTGCCTTTGCTACTATACAACAAGGAGCAACTTCTTCGAATCCTTCTAATGTGGTGCAACAATACACCCCACTTAACCCTCTTGTTGTCAATAGGTAAGTCACTCTTAGAGTTAAAGAGCAACTTCCTATAGTAAAACCTATAGTTACTTAAGATTCATTACTTAAAGTAACGAACTAAGGAGTTCACATTGGAGGATCATCATCCTCACGTACTATACCATGTATCATAATTGTTAACTCTGTACAACTAACACCAATGAATCCCATGCCCATATGGTCAACACTTGTGAATCTCATGCTCATACACTCCGCTCCTACGATGTCACTAAAGGCATAAGCATCCACACATAGAGACTCATTTGTGACTAAATAAGAATTGGATGTGTACTTGAAAGAGATACAAGTGAAGTCTATGACTAAGGTATCAAAATTGAAGCTTCCATATTACCAGCGAATTGCTGCAAAGCCATACCCTAAGGACTACGTAAGCCCAAAGTTCATGTTGTTCAATGGCAAGAAAGGGAGTGCCAAAGAACACTTGTTAAAGTTCATCGAAGCCTTAGAAGTATATAGTTTAGACAATGATTTGAAACTGAAATAATTTTCTAAGTCGCTTACTAAGAAAGCGTATACCTAATACATTAACCTTCTCCTAGGATCAATCGATTCATAAGGAAACATGTACAAGATGTTTTTAGAGAAGTTCTTCTCTACTGAAGAAAGAGCCACCCTTACTGATATGGAGAGAATCCGACAAAAGCCTAAGGAAAATCTCATGAATTATATTGAGCACTTTAGGGAGAGTTCCTTGGACATATAAAATGTTTGTGATGAAAGAGGGTTAGTCAAGATTTGCATCTAAGGAATGTTTATTAAGTATGCAATGCATCTTGTGCAACTCTCATTAGTTTCTTTTGCTGTATTAGTTAAGAACGTGTAAAGGACCAATAATTTAGTAGTATGACAAAGAGGTGAAAACACAAGATTCAATAAGTGCATACCGTCAATGATCTCAGTTCAAGACAAAGATCTAAGAAGAGTAAGGAAATCTAGAAGCAAGAAGCTTATGAGTACTAAACCATCTTTGGCATATCCATGCTCAATGGGAAAAGTGCACACACTCCTCAACCAATGGCTACACAATGGGAACATCAAACTCTTAAGGGTTGAGTGCTTACCAATAAAAAAAGAGAAGAGTAACTCTAAGTATTGTAGATTTCACATGAGTGTAGGCCATCCTACGAAAGATTGTTAGACTTTGAAGAAGATATTTAATGAGTAAGTTCAAAATGGAGAACTGATCATTAAAGATAATAATGTCGGGAACAATCCACTTCTAGCTCATAACACCCAATGTGGTGTAATGAATGTTATCATTCACGATCCCACAAAGACAAAAAGTATGGAAGTGCAACTAATTGAGTCGCACGAAGTTAATTATAAAGAATTTGAGATCAATACAAATGGAGATGACAGTACTACTATTGCTTTGTTGAAGACTACCAACGTTAAGAATTTCTTTAATTTACTTGGCTTTGATGAAAATACTCAGCTCAAGGCGACAATTGCACTCGTGAAGATCTCGCAAGGTTAATACAAGAAACATCCTATAGAACATCTCGCACAAGGAATCGCTTTAGTGAATGAGGGTGCAATTACATTTACTAATGCCGACATTCATACAATGAATCATAGCCACAATCGCCCTCCATATGTAGAAAGTGTACTCAATAGTCATTCTATCAAGAGGATATTTATTGACAATGGATCTTCACTTAATGTTATGCCAATTTCCACTTTTAAAGATGCAAAAATAGATATTTGAAACTTAATGAGACAACCAATCACACTAAATAGCTTCTATAAGTCTTCCATGAAGACAACATGGTGTGTTGAAGTAAACTTTGATATCGGACTTATCCACAACTCTACATGGTTCCATGTGATCAATGCGCCTGTATCTTACCATTTCCTTGTAGGAAGGATATGGCTACATGATCACAACATGATATCCTCAACTTGGCATCAATGCATGAAAGGTTATTGAAATGAGCAAGACATCTTCATTCCTACAATAAAGAACCCATTCATACATAACGAGTCTCACTTCACTGAAGCAACATTCTTTAACAAGCATGTGAATGAAGGGGAGATACCCTCAGTGGAAACCCCCAAGACACTATAGGGGAAGAGGCTCAAACTCAACCATTTAAGAAGAAGAAGATGTGTGGTTGTCATGGAGCTGTAAAGAAACAAAAGAGAACCAATGATATTATGAAGGCAAAAGACACGTTATAAATTAAGAAGTGCGAGAACTACTGGTAACTAGGATGTGTTTTCACTGGCTTTATCCCATTTTTCATTTCATTTAATATGTAAGTGCAGTGACCATTGCTTTTCATCAATAAAAGTTCCTTTTCCCATCACTGATATTTCCTAATAAGAATGTGATAAGTATTTGGGTATCTTCATTTTATTATTGTCGTTGTTGTAAAGTAAGAAACTGATTTCCTTAGCGCCCAAAGTTAATTTCACAAAACGGTCTACATTTAAATGAGGGGAAATTAAACCCCTCAATTGAACAAAAGAAAATAATAATTAACATAATATATAAACTACACATCATTAGTAGCTAGTAAGAGCCTGGTCTCATAAGCGGATGATGATGAGCTTAGCTAGTATGTTGCGGACTAGTAGGAGCACTGGCTCCCAAACGTACATTATACCGTGATAATTATGTATAGCTTTCTATCTAATCTCTATATTTCTTGCCATCGAGTGGTAGAAGCAATCCCATTGATGAGCACTTTAACATATTAACATTTAAACTTAGGTAATATCTTGATAAGCCATGCTACATAGTCAAGTAATGGGAAATACCCCCTTAACTAATGAGAATGAACTATTGATCCCGAGCAATTACTATCACTATCGTTGCGTATGTACAATTGAACACTTCTTAAAAGGTATCTTCTATATATTATCATTAACAAGCATAAGTCTTGCTTCAATATGTGAGATGACACATGAAATCCCTTAGATCACCGAATCTAAGCGGTTTCACAATTATATCTATTGTACAAGAGACCCCTTAGGTCAAATAATTTAAGCAGTCTCGAAGTTATGTCAATCCAAAATTTAAAGCTCATGATTGCTTAACATTAGTATGACTAAATCGAGTCTTTGCTCCTAATTGTGTGGTGTCATTTTTAAGAAGAAAGAAGAGATAATAAGAGAATCTTACTACTTTATGCTAAAAAATAGCATTCCTTAGTCAAGGCATTGCTCCTAAGTATATGAAGTCTCTAAGATATGCTTCTCACTATCAGTTAAGACATTGCAAGTCATTAAGGAAATCGAAGTTGCCCCACTCATTATTGTCTAGCATGCTACTACTAAGTGAAGAGCTATCACTTTCAAGTGCATAACAATAAGACACCTTCATAAAAGCTAACAAATGCACCAAAGAGATAAAGAAGCACAAAAGTCAATCAATGAACTTCATTATTATTGATTCTAAGTATTTAATTGCAGCTCGTACTTACAAGAAAATACAAGAGCTACAACTGAGTGATCAAGAAGATTACATGAAATAAGGTTGAATCGGTGTACCCGCTCAAGGTATCGCGACTTTCAAAGACTAATGTACTATAATACGGCACTAGGTCCTAAATGGTGTCATAAGGGAATGAAAGGCATCAAGACTAGATTATTATCCCTTCTCCACATATCAATAACTACATAAGGAAAATTACAAATGAATATGGTATATAGAAAGGCTAATCTTGATTAATTTGCTTTATGCAACACTCTTTATACACGATGTTCTATGTGTACATATGTACAAGGCTTTATGCATGTGTGCTCGAGATACTCAAAGCACGCGTACGCACAAGGCTTAATGCGCACGCGGTACTCTATACACGAGTGATCTAGATACTCGATACGTTATGCTGGTTTATAACATCTCCTTTGCCCGATATAAAGGATGACATTATTGGAATTGTTCATTACATAAAACTACTCACATATGAAAGACTACACTAGGAACTCAAGAGGGTGGCGGGGAGGAGGCTAGTGTGGTTTAATTGAGTTCAATACCTAAATTTTAATTTAATACCAATTTCTTGATTTAAGCAACTAAATGAATGCAATATTGAAACAATAAAGCAACAATGAGTATAATCAAAATAGTGATAAAATAATAATGTGTAAAAAATAAAAGAGATACGGATAGAGAAAATCAAGGCCGGATTTAACATAGATTTGGACCACTACCTACTATTAACTCTGTAAGTTTAACCTTCTAGACATGGTGTAGAACTTAGGTATTGTAAATATTTCCCTAAGTCGATAAAATCATATAAAATGAAAACTGATTAAAATTTTAAACTCGAAACTCAAAACGAACTTGAAAAACCCTATTATACAGTTTGAAAACCTTAATCATGTATGAAAACTCCAATCCCTACATACACGTATTTTTAAAAATGTAAACCTAAACTTAATAGAAACCATAAATATCAATAGTAAAATTTTTAAAACTTTATAAAATTATCTTAATGCATGAAAAGCCATAAATCAATAAAATTCTCATTAATTTTTATGAAATCATATAAAATTGATAATGAATTAGTTAAGCATGATTTCAAGTAATAATAAACAATAAAACTAAACTAGTTAAAAGAACAAATTAATAAATTTACAAAATTAATTTTACTTATGTACATAAGTAGCCCCATAATATGTATATTTATAAATATATTACTAAGTAATTTCCTTCTCTTTTCTTAATCTATCATATGATATGTATGTTGCATAATAAAATAATGACCCTAAATAAATAATTAAAAATATAATTTAAACAGATTTATTCAACTCTAGAAAGTTCTAAAATTTCTTAAGAAGTAAATCACAACCTACAAATTAATTTAAGAACCAAACTCTAAAAGAATTACATACAAGACAATTTTCTTATCTTCACTTATGAGTCATGTTTGTAAACCCTACCTTTTAACGAGCTTGTGAATCAACTAAGAGTACTTTCAAAATATTTTCAAAGATCAATTAAACTAAGAATTTAAGTTTACATCTAAAAACGAATTTAGTTTTCCAATTTGAAAGTTAATTATCGATAAAACTCAAATGCGAAAACAATAGATCTTAAGTCACCCAAAACCCTAAACCCTAAAACAATTAAAAACTTGTAACCTTAAGTGACTAATTGAGAATTTAATTTGAATAATTTTATTCAACTCTAGAAGATTTCATAATTTTATAAGAATTCAATCATAACTTACAAGATTATTTTAGAAACAAACTCTAAAAAAGTTTCGTATAAGATAATTCCCTTATCTTTAATGCATAAGACTTGTGTACATAAATAAGTGAACCATCCAATTACCTTAGATAACTTATCAATTGAGAGTTGGAATTATTTATCAATTAATAACTTATCAAAAGCTAGTAATAAGACGCTTTCCTTATATCACCATGACTTATACTATATATGAACAAGTAATCACATTTTTTATGTATTCAACTTTTAATTAAGTAATAAAACAACTCAATGCCCAAAAAGGACACTATAAGACCGATTGGAAAGAGAGCTTAAGGAAGGCCATGCTTTGTCAACTTTCAATTACTTAATTATCTTACACATCTACTATTCACTCCTTAATACTTACATCAACTAGTCTTATCAAAAGTTGGCATTTGTGCATGCTAAAAGACAATCAAATTGAAGCTTCTTGAACACACCTTCCTCCGATTCAAAAATGGCCACTCATCTCCCATTTCACTTTCATTTTTGCTTCTTTTTCTCTCACTTTAAACACAAACAAAAAAAAGAAATCCAACCCCATAAAATCTCAACATTACTGCCACTCCCATGCTCCACATTCACAGCACAAAGCTTCATTTTGTGTCTCCATTTGTCAACTCCAAAAGCCACTTTTATGAACTTTAGATCACCCTCAAAACCTCACTTTAAAGATTAAGACTTAAGCTTCCAAAAAGATCTTACAAAAGAAGAAGGAAAAACAACAAGTATAAGTGGATACTTAGTGCACAACCACTTTATTTTTGCTTTTGCTTTTGCTTTTGAGGATGAGTAAGCTATTTACTAGTTTAAGTGACCCAGTATGCCATGTCAGTAGACAATGTTTTCATGGAGATTTTAGCATGAACAAAGGATGATAAAATAACTAGACCAGTTTAAAAAGTAAGCATATGAACCCCTTTCATGAAAGTTGAAATATGAGTTTGCTAATTGATGTTGTGTAAGCGTACATGTTTAACACTTAGAATGAAAGATTTTAAGTTGAGAAAATCATGAAATGAGTACATGAAAGAGGAGATATCATGGTGGATGTGAAGAATACATGGGTCATTTGGAAGTTATTTTCACTTCTACTAAGTTAAACATGCTCAAATCTAACCTTAAGTAAAGGAAAATCCATTACATGAAACTTATATGAGGATATCAACTTTGTAAGATATAAACTATGGCATGAAAGTTATAATAAGTATGAGATCTATTATTTTGTTATAGAGTATAAGTTAAATAATCATCTCATGGAAGAGAAGTTAAGTCAAGGTTGGAATATAAGTAACATAGGTTCGAATATAAGTAACATAGGTTCATGATCTAATCCTTAAACTTAAGAAAATGATAAAATAAGTTGGAAAACCAAGTGAGTACCCCTTTGGTTCACCACGACCAAATCTAGAACAATAATTAAAGTCACTTAAAAATATCATAAAACTAAGTAAATAAAGTAAAAATACCAACTAAAGTAAATACAATAAGTATATAAAGCCTAAAACTTAAAACCGAACCTAAAACTTTCAAAATGGGCCTCAAACTCCAAGTTGGGCCTTCATTTATTTTCTGACTAGCAACTTAACTCACCAATAAAAGTTATTTTAAGACTCTTCAGAAGTCCACAAAACACTCTCTAAGCCCAACAAAGTAACTATCTTTAATTTGGATAAAAAACAAACCCGTTTAACAACTTAAGTTTTCTGAAAAGCCTAAGAAGTTGTTGTTATCCCTAGGAGTGTAAATCAAAGTTAAAAATCTAACCTTAAAGAGTATTTTAAACCTAGAATCAAATCTTAAGCCTAAGCCCAAAATATTTCCTAAGTTATCAAAAAGCCTAATAATCAAGCAAAACCCAAAAGTACACCAAATCATGAAGATCGCTATTGTTCTGACTTATAGACAAATTTTCATGCCTCATCTAAAAATCTAACCTCACCATATTAAAGTACACTCGAAACCGATAAAGATTGACTATAGGATCATAAAAATCGGATTTAAAACGAGAAAGATTTACGCGATTAAACTTTTAAGTAAAATAGGGAAAAATATAAAACCTAGTTAAAAGTATAACTTAAAGAGGTTTTAGCTTAACTTTCTAAGTTTTATTTCAAGTCCTTATAGGACTACTAGTAGAGACGACTTGCCTTGGATTACTAGGACTGATCTGCTATGGCTAAATGAGTAATTCCTTATGACACCAATTTTTTATTTTGTTTATAGAGTAAATGCACTTAAACTTATATAAAGAACTTGGATGCTTATGAGATATGGGAAATGCATGTGTGTGATATTATGATTGAATGCTATGACTTGTTAATCAGATAATAATGGGAATTGTTTGTAATGATATCTATGTACAGTTGTATTGAAAGAAATTGTCTAATCTCTATGAAAACCAAAGTAAGTAATTATTTGGTCAAAGAATTCAACAAATCATGCATTTCTCATGATTGCATCATAACTATATCGATCATCACCTTACATAGAAGATGGGAAGGGACTCACAGGAGGAGGGCCTCCTGTAAGATTGGACTTCCTGCAAGATTGGACTTCCTGCAAGATTGGGCCTCCTGCAAGATTAGGTGTTAGGCAATGCTAACCGTTGGCAAAAGGCTATGTCTTGTGGCTTTTACTTAGGGTGTATAATTGTGGATCGTGGATGCCACCACACCGCTATACTTACAATTTTGGAAATATAATTTGTTTCTCAGAAAAGAAAGTATATTATATACATTATATATATATATATATATATGATTTTGATTTAATTTAAGCACAATAGTACAATTGGTATCAAAACCCAAGTGCTAGGACTCGATTGTTGATTTATATTGGTTAATCATCTCTAACCCTGACCATAAGGGCGAAATTCTGAGTTGCATGCAGTTTCTAGGCCACTGCATGTATTGTTCGGCATTCTAATTGTTCATGCATTCATATGTTTATGCATTAAATAAAAATTGTTATGCGGTATTAACAAGGGAATTATCTCACTAAGCATAAGCTTACATCCTAATAGTTCTTTTCCTTGCAGGTTGATCGATAGTTGGGACAGGGATAAATATCGAGTGCAAAGTGCTATCATTGAATCAATATGATGAAAAGCTTGTGTAGTTAATTTGGAATGCTCCAGAAAACAAATAATATCTTGATTAAGTTTAGTCTTTTTAGTAAGTTTAGAATTTTCTAAAATTATCTATCTTATTTCATTATTTTTCTAGGGGATACCAATTTTTTACGATTCTGAGGAACTATAGAATGTTCAATACCTATAGTTATGTATATTATACAATGAGTTAATAAATTAAAATCTAAAACCTTAACAATTGATTATTTAGAGTCTTACAATCTCTAATTTATAAGACATTTTTCTTGTTATAGGTTCACATGTGATATGGAAATTTTAAGCAATACTACTAAGCCCCCTTTAAAGTCCTTACACCTACTCTCTACAAATACACAATGTCTCCAACTGAGAACTTTGCACTACTTTATTAATTTCTCAATTCAAGCTCTAAGGCACACATACACAAACTTGATTATACAAGTTTTATACTCACAACTCACCCAATCATAATTTTACAAGATTCTCAATCACAATAACTCTCGAAACAAACTTAATCTCAAGTATAGTGCACTCTCTCAAAGTTCTTACAAATATCAATCACTTTACACTATATTAGGGTTTTACAAATGATTTAGCAAATTAAGTACACAAGATAAAGGACAAGTGAACAAAAGGAATAACTGTAGATTTCTAGCTCTATTTCTTGTCTTTCAACTACCAAATAATTTGTATTTATAGCCTTTTAAGAAAATCCAACCGTTGGTCTACTTCTCTCTTTATTTAATGCTCTGTAATTACTCTTTTCTGAGTGGACCAGCCAAATGGTTCAGTCAAATAGAGTCATCATTTAGATGGCCTTCAAGTCACCAATCTCATGGTCCAACATAGCTCACTGACCTACAGCAACCAACCAAATGGTCTAAGGATGACCAACTGCGCGATCCATCACTTACCACTAATCTGTAGCAACTAATCGAACGGTCCAAGACTACCAGTTGGCCGATTTACACTAAAACAGCTAAACAACACATACCAAGATACAACAAATAGTTCTATTCCCTTTACTTCTTTCAAGAATTTCAAACTTAATCTAATCAAGTTATATTACAAAGATCTTATGCAAAATATAGTATTATAAAGATAATTCAAGTCCTTTATCAAATTAATCATGTTTTTATAAGTTTTGCAAAGAGGTTCGTAATCAGTGATTAATTTAACATAACTTTAATGATTTTATTCTCATCCAAATCACACACAAGAACCTATTGGTTCAACAGTACATAATGTCATGTTACCTCCTTCTACTGATTCTTGAAAGTAGCAGCAATACCTATATGTAATTGCTACCACTTAGGAGAGGAGAAAAGGGTGATTACATGTTAAAATAAAAGAAAGTAAGCGAGTTAGTAAAGTAAAGTGCAAACAGGTTAAAAATCGTACAACTATATAAGTGGGAAGTTAAAGAAAAAATGATAAGTGTAGTACAAGGAATAAAGTCTTATTAAGGTCTCATGTTTAATTTGAAGATTTGGCTCACCCATGTTCATATCAGAGGATTTATGCTCAACTCACATGTTGAACTCATTTATGGTAATATATTTACCTAATGTGCACTCATGTTCAAACTTCATGTCATGAACAAAGCTTATGTTTAGATTAAGTCTCACGTCATGTTCACTCATGTTTAACTTATGTGTTTAAGCACATTTATTCAAGTTCAAAGACCAATGTTCAATACCTCATGTTCAACTCATGTAATCGGACCTCACATTACATTTAGTGCTCACATTGTGTTCAAAACTCATGCCATGGTCAAGCCTTACATTGAGTTCAGGCCTCATATCGTGTTCATACCTCATGTCAAGTTTAAGCCTCGCTTCATATCATGCTTAAGACTCATGACACGTTCAAAACTCATTTCATATTCAAGGCTACATGTTACATTTGGGGATTATGTCATGATTAAGATTCACGTTGACTTCAAGGCTTACATCACGGTTAATGATCATGTCTAGGGCTTAAGTTTGATTTTGATGTTAAATCATGTTCAAGGCTTGTGATTACAATTCATGCTCACCCACATTTAATTCTAATGTACAAGACTTGCATTTACTCTCATATTTAATGCTTAAGTGCAATCCTTATGTTCACTCATGATCAAGACTCATGTGTCAAGGCTCATGTTCGACTCATGTGTCAAGGCTCATGTTTGACTCATATGATAAGACTCGTATTTAGCTCAAGTGCCAAAAGTTCTTATGTTCACTTTGTATATACAATTCATGTATACTCATATCAAAAGTTTAAAAGTGCTCATGTTAGAAGATCACATGTGCTTGTATCAAAGAGATTATGATAAATTCAAGTGTTCAACTCTTATATGTTCATGCATAAGACTTATAATTGGTTCGTGGGAGCTTAAGTTGTAGAGTTGCTCTCAACTCTCACATACTCGTGTTCAATGTTCATATTTAAGTTCACATTTTATGCTTACATGGAAGCCTCATGTTTATTTTGCATGTTTAGCCTACAAGTGTCTGTATGAAGGAGGAGTTAAGCTCATTTCAACTATTACCTCACAAGCGCTTATGTTAAAAGGACGCTATGTTCAACTCATGTGTGTTACTCTCATATGCTCACGTCAAAGACTCATGTTCAAATCATGTGTACTCAACTCATGCTCGATTCTCATGTGCTTATGTGTGCATGTCCTTACGACTTGAGGCTTACGTTCAATTCATATTACAAGTTGCAATTGGTTTAAAGGCCATATGTGACCTAAGCATTATACCTCTTCACTGTCACCTACGAATGAAGAACGGTCCTCATTGGCCCTTGGTTTACAAACAATTACGATTTAGGTGGTAAAAAGTCTACTCTCTTTAAACCATATCGGTTTGCTAACTGGTGCAAAGACAAGATCTGGTCCTCAAGTTACAACCCCAAGCTTTTGACCCTTGGTTGGCAAATAGTCACGATCTAGATAGTAAAGAGTCTACCCTTTTTAAATCGTACCAATTTACTAACTATTGCTAGTTCGAGATGTGGTCCTCAAGTTACAATCGTAAACTTTTGACCTTCGATTGCAAGCAGCTGCGGTCCAAGTAGTAAAGAAATCTTCTTTAAACCGACTCAATTTGCTAACTGCAGCAAGTTTGAGATGGTGGCCACTCAAAATGTGATTGCGAACTCTTAAGTATTAGTTATGCTACCTGCAAATGGATAACAAAGTATTAGTTTCATAAGAAAAAAGGGAGAGGGAAGAAGGATGCAAGAATAAGTCACATTGAAACACAAAGAGGCTAGAACCAAGAGCTAAAGGTGAATAACAATCAGGAACCCTTCAAGTATTAGTCTCTCAAACCTACAAAAGAAAATGGGAAGAGATTGAGGGCTAGAGCAAAAAGCCAAAGCAGAATGAATTCAACAAGGCATTAATTATTTTGTTATACTCAAGCACCATGTCCAAAATTCAATTTGATTATGGGAACAAATTCATGGGGATTGGATGATAGGAATAAGAAGAAAACGTATGGAATTAAAAAGTGTATGTTAACTTTGTACAAGAGTCACAACCCTTCAATGGTAATGCGTTCAAAATTAATGAACAATAAAATGAGTAAATACTCCAATTGATGAAGTGTACACTTGGATTTAGAGATAAGGAAGACATTTTTAGGCCACACACAAATTAAGGAGGGCTCTACACAAATATATCATGATTGATTAATACAAAAATAAATAAATAGCAAGTCCATGCCAAGTCTAAATATTAGATCTTGCAAGCATGGTTTACATGAGGAATATCAATTCGAAGAGGGTATGGAGATCAAGTGAGGAGACCAAACATGTATGTGAGAAGACTAGGACAACAAACATATATACATGTAAAGTAGACTAAGAGGAGGCTCTTTGGTTCTTTTCAGAAATGGTTAACGTTTTTTTCAAAGCATGGCCATTCAGAGAAAGACTTGTGTGCATTTGCTCCAAGCTGAGGCGAAGCCATATGGGATCACCTATGTGGCAATGCTATCTTCTTGTAACTATATTAGTCTAATTTACAAAGGTTAGGAACACTTCACGTCAATGTATGAAGACTATGGAATTGTACCAAAGATGAAATACAATGCATATGTGGTTAACTTATTTTGTCACTCAAGATTTCTTCTCGAAGGCTTAAAAGTTATAACCTTAATGCCTATTCTCTTAGTTTGGCATACATCTCTAGGAGCTTGCTAAGTCGATGGTGACATTAAGCTTAAACATCAAGTGGGAAGGATAATCTCTAAACATGGATTGAACAACATTATGCTTATGTCTTATTGGCAAACTTGTATTCTTCTATAGAAAAAAATGGAGAAGTGGCAAATATCATGAAAGAGGTAAAAAGAAAAATACCTAAATAAAGTTAAGACTTTGACATGATTTGATCGAGAAACACCACCTCCTCAATATCTTAAAAAGAAAACCCAACACATCTCATTACCACTAACTTGGTATTTGAAGTCACATATGTATGCCTTAACTCCAAAACATGCTCCTAATTATTTAAAACTCCAAAATGTTGAACAAACATATGTGCTCATGTAACCACGAGTTGCAACTTCCTAGCAATTAATTAGCTTCTTAACCAATTGCAAAGAAATAGCTAGACAAGAAAATAAGAGAATTCCAGCAAACATGAACGCAGTAGCAACATAACGAGTAATTACACAACAATCGACTCCTTAAATGAGTAGATCCTAGCACAAAATCAAGGAAAACACATGGATAGTAGCTTTGAGTTTGTCAATAGAGCACGATTAAGTGGTCCAACATCAAAGCTAACCAAAACGCTACTTAAATAGCCCTAAAGAACAACAGATCCATAATTTCACATTCTAGCCAAGCTAAATAAACGACTGTATAGCCATGGTTAAACATAAGCAATTAGAAGATTTGAGCTTGTGATATTAACATAGCACTAAACAACAACTGCTCTAAGCTTCTCTCGCATTAGTAGGTCCATGTAACATCCAAGCAACACCAAAAGTCCCATAGCCTACCAAGCAAACAAGAAGATGAATCAAGAAAGAAAACATCAAATAAAAAGGGAAAAAAGAAAAGAAGAAGACAATACCCTAACATAGTAAGAAACATAAGACCTTAATTTATGGGTTTGAAGACAAAAAGGAAAAAGAAAATAAGATATTGAATTGCGATTCTAGACTATAGTTACTAAATTGCAATTCTTGTCTTATGAAACGTGGAGATTCTAAAGGAAACTATAGAAAGGATGAAGGGCTTATACTAAAAAACTTAAATTGTTTGGACTAGACCTCATTGTAAGTTGGGCAAATTGAAAAAAGGAAAAAGAATGTGAGAAAAGGACACCTTATACTATTCTTACTCTAGCTTCTTGGATGGTATTGTTGATATTCCAAAAGACATGCTTGGGTCGTAGGCTAGAGTAACTATGGTGAGCATGACTTTAAGTAGGTTAAAGAATTGAAAATTTGAAGAGTTTCTCTAAATAGAGTTTTGGAAATTTGTTTAACTTCTAAGGTGCTGCCCTAGAAAACTCATAGGGGATACTGTCCCCATGACTCTTGCCCTTTAACTGGCTAGCGGGACCGCCATGCTTATTAGTCGTAATGCAATATGTAAAATTTGGTTAACACAAAGTGTTTACATGATATGTGAAAACCTTATAGAGAAGAATGCTCTTATATGAGAAGAAAATTAAGGCAACATTGATATATAAAGTCAACCCAATGAGATTGCTAATGTGAATTTTGTGTATAAATTCAATTCAACGAAACTAGTAACTCATATGGATCAAATTGAATAAACAAATTAGCTCAAGAAGAGACAGCTTAAAGAAGACTTATTTTAGAGTAATGCCTTGAGTGTAACATACAACTTAATCCAACTGAAGCATGATATATAATTAAGAGGTGTTGCGAACTCGCGCACTAAGACAATTTTCAAATTAATTTGGCAATGATGCAGCTGTTTAATTGCGTACATATGCTTAAGTCATATAAAATACTCATTCGATACCCAAAGTCCTTTAGCCCCTTCAACTTTGTTCGAAGGACTTTGGTCAAGGAGCATAATATAGAGGGCTAAATTTAAGTTTGGGCTTTAAGTCCATAAATTAATTGAGTTTGATTCTTTGAACTAAAGTGATGGGGCTTAAAAAGTCGAGCCTAAATATTTTGAATGATCAAGAGAGTTTTACCGTGGTAGGCTTGGAGTAGGACCCATTAGATCAATTCGTCCGATCTAACCTTTTGGTTTAGCTTATAATAAAATAATAAGTAAAGCTTTCATCTAGGTCTAAACTCATGAAAATAATCCACTTAAAATCCATTAATAAAGGACTTCAATCCTAACAACTGATCACCACCATGATATGACGAACGGGATCAATTACCTTTTCCTATAAATACCTCATCCACTTCTTTATTTGGGAAAGAGAGAAACCTTTATTAATGCCGTTACTTTGTCGTAATCTTGTCACAAAGATTAAACACTTTAAGAACTTTACCTCGTTGTTCATCAATTGTGGAGTTTGATATTACCGTGTTCCTCTACCTGTCACCATACATATTAGAACCTTATCTGCATTGCCTACTCTTCCTCTCTACATTTCTTTCCTAATCATCTTGTATAAGTCACTTAAATCATTTCCTAGTCGCGTATAGTGTAACTTCACACACAGCACACACATGACCTTTACATCCATACCCCATCCTACAAATAATATTATGAATTTAAATAATATAATGAATAATAAAATAACTAGCTTTAAAGAAACAAAAGGAAAAAAAAGAATCACCATAACAACAAAAATAATGTAGCATTAGGATGAAGAGCCGCATGGATAATTTCGAGGATGTGGCCTCTTCTTAATGGGTTTGGTCTTGATCACTTTGAAAGGCCGTATTTTCGAGTTTAGTTTATTGAAATAGAATCACCATCCCATCTTTATTACCATGGAATGACTATTTCATGTTTGATTTTCAAAAAATTATAATATAATTAATATCTATTTTCATAATATGGAATAGGTAAAAAGTTTTCATTCTTTTATTTCACTAGAAAAATTGCTATTCATTACAAAATATAGCTTTTTATCCTATTTCATGCTATGAGAATTTGTTTTTAAAGTTTCTACTTTTCTTTTCTTTTGCTCTTTATGTAATATTGGCTTTTTTTTTTTTTCAAATGAGAAAAACAGTGTCTTGTAACTAGTATTGCTACATAGTGATAAAAATAAAAAAATAAAAAAAAACATACAAACACAAATAATGAATTTGCAAAAAAAGCAAAAACACAAATCATATTTCTATGATTTTCCATTTTTCTTTTAAAATCTTACACAAATATTTAGAATATAAATGAGCAAAAATTTATTTATAATCGACCATAAACCAATTAAATCCTAATATTTAGATAGGCTTACGGATAATCTCAAGTCCAATACCTCAATTAGATGTATAATAATCAAGTCAAACTAATACAATATTTGTCTTAAGCTCGAGAGCATAACTTGAAAACTCAAAGCTTAAGCTCGAGCTTGATTCGAAAATATATATTGTAAGTTAAAACTCGACTCGATTAACTTGATTAAGTTCGAACTTTTTATAAATTTCTTCAACTAATATCATATTTGTTTATATTTAAATAAATTATAAATATATTTAAAATTATATCAAGCTCAATGACAATCATAAATTTAACGATCTTAGTATTTTAAAGCTCGAACTTGACTTAATTCATTACTTTAGTAACTCGAGCTTGAATTCAACCCAATTATCACCAAATCAATTCCAAATAAAACTTGAATCAAACTTGAGTAGTTTATAAACCAACTTGGTTTATTTATACCTATAGTCTTAATGTTAACAATCCTCCTCATTATCACTTCTCAATGTTAATGCAAACATCCCTATTAACAAAACTTTAATGCACGTTTGATATGCAAGAATTGATCGAAGTGGAATTACAAATCTAGGTTCCACTCCATTTTCTTGGAAGTACAATTTAAATATGGAACCATAATTTCATAATTTTGCCTTTTAAGGGGAATTCAATTCTACCTCTAAAAAAGCAAAATCTCGATTCCATTTTGTTCTTATTAATTATATTGATTTAAATTTACTTATTTAACCTTCAAATAAACTATGATATGTTATTATTAAGGGCATATTTAATAATTAATACTATTTACTCATTTAATATGATTTTATTCCATTCCATAAGTATTTCCAAATACGAAAAAGGATTTATGATTCCAACCTTCATTTTATTTTAATTCATTCCATTCCATTATATTCCAAATAATCTCACGTATCAAAGGCAACATTACAACTTTATTCCAAATTATTATAAAAGAGACCAACCAAGGCCTATCATCATCTTTTTAAAGAATTCTACACCAAGTATACTAGTTCTCTTTGTCGGCTATTACATTTCAATAACTAGGGATATAAGAATCAAGCTTGATCAATCCTATTTAAGATATTACTAATTATATTATTAGGTTACAATAACCTTAAAACCTTAAAACCCGAGAATGCTACTTTAAAAAATTGATTATTATCGATGTCAGTTTTTCCCATTATGTCAGGAAGAAATCAGCTCACTGGTCTTCCAGATACGGTTTCGTTACGTTCTCCATGGGGTCCTCCATGACAAGCCTTCATGTGGATCCGCCATGGCTTTTGTGGGAACTTTGATAAGTGAATATAGACAGTTTTGAGCAACTCCTTTTGATTTGCAAGGTCTTCAAAATCTTAAAGAAAGCTAGCTTAGGCTGAGTTTATGCCCAAAACTTCAACTCCATTTCCCACACGTACCTAGTTAATCCCACCTAAGTAGACGATAGTTCTGCACCTGCTTCGCCCACTTTTGACTTGAGGTGAAATCTGCCACATACGAGCTTAAGGTCTAAACCTAGATCACACCCATTGATTAAAAAAGAAAAAGAGCACGATTCGAGCTTTCATGGACTAAACATGGATACAAAGAGCTTAAAAGATTTTAGCTACCACATACCGTGTTTGGTAATTTTTGACAAAAGAAAAATAAGTAGAAAAGTAAAGAAAGGAGTAGAAACGGGATGAAATATAATTTTTATTTTGTATTTGGTAAAATACTCTAAAAAAAAAGGAGGAGGAAATGAAGAGAGAGATAACATTCATATTGAAAAATGTTGTTATAAAGGACAACTTTATAATTTTCATTTGCTTCCACCCATTTCTTCAACTTTGGAGAGAAAAGTTGTGGCTTATAAAGTGAAAACATTTCCACTGCTTTCCATCCTTTTCTATCCATTTCCTCCCCAACCAAACATAATGTTTCCACCTATTTCCTTCCTTTTCTTTCCATTTCTACTGTTTTCCACCAATCCAAACAGAGTGTAAAAGAGAAACACAAATTATAAGATGCCTCCAGAATTCTAAGAATTCCAAACTGCAGAATAAGGAACGATGATGTAGCATGCGGAATTTCAAAATGAAAACCACTGGAAAGACAGAAATTGCAAGTAGAAACAGTATGAAAATCTCTTCGGCGAATTCAATAATGTCAGAACTTCAGATATTTAAGTAATATATCTCTTAAGCGGTAAGAAAAGCTCTTCCTGGTTCGCGATCAGCCAAAGGTCCATGACATCCAAGGAGCTGAAAATTAAGAAAAATAACAGCCATCAGTTTCTCCACCACAGGGAAATAAAGCCAGACAACAAGAGACTAGCGACAACCAACATGGCCCAAGCTAATAGTTTAATATACTCGCAACTCCAGGATAAGATAGAATCTTCTGGTCCGGTAGCAAGAAAAAAGGTACACATGCTACTTTGCACAGCCAACACCGATATAGAAGATCAAATCAAACGTAAACATGTCTTTCACAAAAAAATCTAATTACAAATCAAAGCAGACTTTGATTTAGTAGAAACCACGGCCATGGAAAGGGATTGGAGTCAATGCAAGGACACCACATTCATCGTCTGTTTTGCATCATTCACATAGCAAGAAAGGCACAAACAATCTTTTTAAAAAGTTAAGAATGCCAGTCTTTTCTCGATCTTGCCACTCTTGCTGCACTGGTTCAAGTGCATTGCAAGTATTCACGGGATATAGACCGATCTTTTGCTCCTTTTCTATCTTTTCTTGTAATAAAATAGGATCAGTTGGTACCATATCACTATAATTTTACCGTTCAAAGAAAGAGGAAAGCATAGGGATATAGGACCCTAGAAAAAAGGTTTAAAATAAAATCAATACCTTGGCGTTCACACCATCAGGAACAATTCTGTTCTCAGACCTCCATTTCAGATAATCAGCACGGCTGAACTTAGTAAAACCCCTGATAAATATTAACAAGTTCCAAGGGAGGCCAAAGCAAAAGCCAGGTTAGCTGGTATCTTTCATAAATACAAAGCTGTCGTAAAACAACAGGAACACAAACTTACCACTTCCTGCTGACAATGATCTTTTGACGACCAGGGAACTTGAACTTTGCACGACGAAGGGCCTCCTGAGCATGCTGAGCATTACTGTCCTTGCATCGGACAGAGAGCAACACCTGCCCAATAGCAACACGGGCACACGTTCCTTGCGGTTTACCAAATGCACCTCTCATTCCAGTCTGGAGCCTATCAGCCCCAGCGCACGAAAGCATCTTGTTAATACGCAAGACGTGGAACGGGTGCACCCTAACCCTTAGATGGAAAGCATCCTTTCCAGCATATTTCGCCATGTACTTATTGCAGGCAATCCTAGCAGCTTCCAAAGCCTCACTAGAAACATTCTCTTTCTCCCAACTAACCAAATGAACACAAAATGGGAACTCATCGACACCCTTTTTCTTCATCCCAACATCATAGATTCTAATCTTAGCATCAGGGACACCACGGCAATACCGGGACTTAGGATACGGCTTGTTCTTAATTTGCCTATAACATCTAGCTGGTCCTACAACACATAAAAAGCAGCACTTCATTAATATTACTACATGCAACATGATCCATTTGTTTATTGCCTACTTAAAACAATCTATAATTAACCCATGAACTAGAAATTTAACAATACAAAATTCGCAAAGATTGCACACTAAAGGATTAATCTTTCATAATCCATATATCTCGCATCAACGTACACAATCAAATTAAACAAAGTAATGAGAGAAAGAAAGAGAGAGAAGGTGTACGTACTTCTACCCATGGCGACGGCCCTTGAATTAGGGTTTGTGGTTCACCGACGGGATAGTTGGCAGGAAACAACAATCCCCAGATGGGTGGCGCATAAATAAAGAAGACGTCTTCAAAGGGGCTTGGGCTCGAGAAAGAAAGTTTTTCTTAGGCTTTAGACATCAAAGCCCATTAACCTCTACAAATCATCTCTGAAAAAAATAAAATTGGCTTTTACTTAAAACCAGTCTAATTGATAGTTAAAAGGGAAATATTGAATTTTACCTTTTATGAAAAAAAAAAAAAAAAGAAAAAGATAACGAGACAAGTTCTCTTATCAAGAATTTTGGGAAAAAACCTTGATTTTTTATTTTCCCTTTAACAAAGACTTAAGATTGAGGAGACAAAAAATATGTTGGGAAAAAATATAAAAGCTATGATATAAAGTATCACATGCAAATCTATGAAGTCTATACCGATAATCCAAGCTACGGTAATCACAAACAAAGATAGCCATATATTCCTCCTTTTTAAGGATTTAACAAGCTTAATCATTAAAGTTTTATTTCTATAAACTTCCATTAGGTTGTACTTGCTGATATCACTAATTAAGAATGCGTTAAATTGATTGTTAAGTAAATTTTCAAAAGCCTTCTCATAAACTAAAGCTAAGCGGGCACAAAGTGAGTAGAGTATTCTCATATCATACTTTATAGGTACAGATTATAAAATTTTGTACCCGAAACTTACCCAATGATACTTGAGAACTACCCTATATTTTGTACCCTTATAAGATATAGGATATCTTGTGAAACTTATATTTTTTTAAATTTTTATTTTATCTTCTTTCAAATTATTGTGCAAATACATAATTAATATTAAATCTATAACTATACCAAAGGATCAAATAATAATAATTTGAAATATTCTTATATTTGTAACATATTTAATTATACTTAAGAATCACCCTATACTTTGTACCCTTATAAGATATAGGGTATCCTGTGAAACTTATATTTTTTTAAATTTTTATTTTATCTTCTTTCAAAGTTGTGCAAATACATAATTAATATTAAATCTATAACTATACCAAAGGATCAAATAATAATAATTTGAAATGTTCTTATATTTATAACACATTTAATTACAACAATATGAAACTTTGCTGTGTATAATAGACAATATTCCTACAATTGGAAACGTTCAACTTGTAATTAGGTCATGCTAAATTGTTTTTTTTATCTTTTTTTTTTTTCAAATTATCAAAATAAAATTTTTATGAAATCATAAAATTGTTACATGCAAAATACTAAAACCATATGCTAAGTAACTCTAATAAAATATATTAGATAATAAGTTAAAAACTAAAATATTTTTAATATCTTTTTACATTATTATTAGTAAAAAAAGGAAGAAGGTAGCATAAAAATGAGATATAAAAAAAGAGAGAAGTTCTACAAAAAAAATAAATAAATAAAAGAATAAGAGAGATAGATAAGACAATGACACAAAAGCGCATAATTTTAAGTTTTTATTATAGGTTTGGTTTTCATTATTATTTTGTTTAAGGTTGAAAAAATACAATAATATTAATTTTTTATTTATTAACATTATTTAATTAATATTATAAGATAGGTATAAGATATCCTAAAATCTATATCTCATATGCTTTAGAGTACAATTTCTAAAGTAGGTACAAGGTATCCTAACATCATACTCTTATCTTGCCTTATGGGAGTAAGTTTTGAGAAATTACTATCCGGTAACCCTTCTTATTTACTTGAAACCTACTCAGTAAAGTAAGGTTTGGGTGGGTGCTCTATACGACAGGATTACCCACTTACTGCTATTACAAACTACCTTAATAAATTTTATAGAAAAAACATAAAGCATTTTATAAGTAAATAGATAGGGATGGGTTAACCAAACCAATCAAATCGAACTAAACCAAATCAAATATATGGTTTCTTTTGCAATTTGATCTAAAAATTTTCCAATTCCAACCAAACCATAAATATATGGTTGGCTTGAAACATTAAGTTGATCCAAACCAAAAATCTGAGCCAAATCATTTAAAAAAACATAATAATATTTTACTTGAAATTGAAAAATAATTATGTTATACTTTAGCACTTAATATAATATTTTAATTTATATTTATTGAAATGTATATGTATTTAACTTCTATTACCATTAATTTATAAATTATAAATATCGATCGACCTAAATTATGTACTATATGCTAGTATAATGAGTAAAATTGATTGTTAATGAAAATCTAAATATTCTTAGCCACATAAGTATTGTCTTCATTAATCTCTTTTATAATATCAATATATCTATTCTATATTATTCAAGCGAAAGAGGGCGATTTGATGTCTTTTTTAGTTTGCCCAAATTTCCCTTCAAAATATTATTATTATTGTATTTTATATATGAAATTTTACAATAATCACGTAATTATGTCATTTTATCAAGGTTATAAATGTTAATTAACTTTAAAAATGGTTGATTCTATGTATAAATCTTTTTCAATTATTACCATTCATATATTTATCGTGTCATTATTACTATTATTGTTATAATAATTTCATTTATTAACTTTGAATTTAGTATACCTCAAAAAGATAAACTACCATCAAAGTTATAATTTTTCCTCATTTTTACACCTTGATTTGTTGAAATTTAGTCTTTTTAACTAAAGTGACTAATGTAATGTAAAAAAAGTAAAAGTTGTCACATTAAAGAAAATATATTGATTTACTAAAACTAATCTCAAATAGTTTATGATATAAGTAACATACAATTTGAGGATAATATTAAAGGAATCTATTAATAAAACATTAGATATAATTAGTATAACACCAAAACCAATCTATTGCATTTTAATATTATTATAAATGACTAACATTATAATGAGATAATACTTCAACATTCTGGTTTCAAGAGAATTATAAGCGGAGGTATAAACATTTGGGGGCAAATTCATCTAAGGAATCCGACTCTTAAGAAATTAAAATAGAAGATAAATGTTTATTGAGTAAGTCAAGTGGGAGATGCTATTATAGAGTTAATTTAATTATGTTAATATTTGCTACGTATTATATAATGATGACAAGTGGTAGCTGACATGAAATAAATTTGAAAATAAGATCTTATGTGCCCGTTTTAAATCCACCCGACTGGAAAAAATAAAAAATAAATAAATCAAACACCAAAAAATTGTCCATGCCAAAAGGAAATAGAAAAATAATTAAAACACCTTTGAAACTAAATCACGGTAAAACCTTTTAGAAGAGATCAGTCATTAAAAAACCCTAATTCCACTAAATCAAAGCCCAAAAATTGATCAAGAAGCATTATGATGTAAAAACAAAATTTCTTTTTTGTCTGGCTACATTCCGTCGCGATTTATGGAAATAGATCTAGCTTGTTGTCAAGACTATTAAGGCTACTTTCTGCAGAGAACTGCTCTAAATCTTGATATTTGTGAGCTCGCTTTTAAGTTGAAAATGCAAGTAGTTGTTGATGCTTCTTCTTTCTAGGTTTCAATTCACTCATTTCCTCTTAATCATTTCCTCTTAAAGCAGGTTTAAGTGCATTATCATTTCATAAGAAATTTTGGTTTTCCTATAACGTGTTTGCACCTTCAATGTTTATCATGGCATCTTTTCCATCCTTTTTGCCAGTTGAGAAAGAATATAAAAAACATGGATACTATAATCTCACATGAAATACATTAGATCCTCACGACTTGATGACTATTAAGAAAAGAATTACACTAAAGAAGTATCAATTCATTTAAGTTAGTTTATTCCGTAGAAATGGAGGGAGATGATAGAGAATAACTAAGAAATTAGCTTGAATGGATCCTTTGACTAGTTCATTATCCATCTTGGAGGGTTTCGATTTAGTGGAATTAGGCTTTTTTAAATGACCGTTCTCTTTAAAAAGGTTTTACAATTATTTAATTTAAAAGGTATTTTAATTATTTTTCTATTTCTTTTTAGCATAAACAAATTTTCGGTGTTTGATTTACTTTTTTTTCTTTTTAATTTTTCCTAGCTAAGAGGATTTGAAAAGGGCCACATTAAATCTTATTTTCAAATTTATTCCGTATCAATTGTCACATACCACTGTCATGTGATACATAAGTAAGGATTAACACCGTTAAATTAACTCTGCAATAGCATCCCCCACTTCACTTACTTAATAAACATTTATCCTCTATTTTAACTTCTTAAAAGTTAGATTCCCTACATGAACTTACCCTCACAAGTTTATACCTCTACTCGTAATTCTTCCTTTTGGCTTTATGATATTAGACAAGTACACCTATCAAATTTATAATAAGCAGATTAAATCTAAGTACAGATCCCTCAAGGACTTTGATTTCTAATACATCTACAAATTTGAGTCTGAAAATTTAAAGAATCCAAATTAATTGCAATAATTACTAAATTAATAATTGGTCGAGAATTATTCAAGAATTTAACAAGAAAGCAATAAAAGTATAAACTATTTTAATATTCGCAATCCGTATCTTGATCTTTGCTTCCCTTAGATCTAACATGTAAAAGATAATATAATTTATTCTTTAATTTTTCTTAATTGAGAGAATTCTCTACTAAAATTAATCATTTTCTCAAGTCAATTAACTATAATCCTAAAATCACCTATTAGAATATATTTTCAATAACATCATCTAAAATTGTATTATTGCACAATAAATTCTCTATGTTATAATTTAAAATTTCGAAAAGATCTTGCAAATTATCTCTGATCTTACAACAACTCCCATCAACTATGCTTAAATTTAATCATATAAAAAATTTCTCTATTCTTTTATAAGATATCAAATTATAGATTACTACCTATAGAAATAATAATCTAAATTATAAAGTATACATAGTTAAATAAAAAAAAAGACTAAAGAATTAATTAAATTTAATAAAAAATTATATCACTTAAGTAGATCTAGGTTCAATAAAACCTAAATACCAAAGACCTACTCTCTACACATCATAAAATAATAAAGTAAAATCAAAGAATAAAGAATTGTAGAAGAAAAAAAATCATAAAATCTAAATAAGAATGAATCTTGAAGTCTTGATGGTTCTTTATTCTCTTGAGTGTTCTTGGTTTCAAAAACTCTCTAAAGGTCGTATAATTATCTATGTTGTGAAAACCCTAAAAAGGACTTATATAAGAAACGAAAAAAATAATGTTTGTGTAAACAACATGACCGGGACGTGTACTTGACTGCCATTCGCATTTTCTCTTCTTCTTCTTCTTCATTTTTTTTATCTTTTTGTAAAAAAAAAATGGGAACAACATAATTAAGGACATGGTCGTGTCGTTTGGTCATGTCATTGGCTGTGATACTTGAAAATAAGTTTCAAATTTGCCTGGAAATGACACAATCATATCGTTCAATTGCGTTGATCTTCAAACCTTTATAACTTGCTCATTTTAGCTCTAAATTGAGTAAAATTAGTTTATATCTTCTCGTTTTCTCATATAAATTGTTTCAAGACCTTAAAAAAAAAATTCCTTAATCAAGTAGCATTACCTAAAAATAAACTAAAATATTAAGGCAAAATCAGTAAAAAAGATAAATCTAATTTAGAGTTTATCAAACTCCCCACACTAAAGAATTTACTTGTCTTTAAGTTAATAAAGCAAAGAAAAATCAAGATCAGAATTCTTAAGTAAAAAACAATTGTTGCCTAGGAAAGTAGCCAAAATTTACAATTAACCTAGAAAAAGATTCAACTTACAACTCTAATCAATTTTTCTTGAAGAACTTCCTTAACTCTTATACTTAATCTTTTTTCTCAATGTCCAAAGGACACAAAGTACTAAAGTTTACAAGTTAATCTATATAAATTAAAGTTTATCCAGATCATTTAATTAAGGATTTCTATTCTCAAGATTAGATTTAACATCTCATCAATTAGGAAAGGGTCACAAAAATTTTAACTTGCTTAGCTATAATGTATATAACCCTCTCTCTAATTTAGCTAAGCACCATAATTTAGAGTAAACACGTACTGCATCCACTCATCCTCTAATCATTCACTTGGTTCATGTTTTTGTTGCGAAGGTTTCAAATTCACCAAATTTATATTATTAGTTAAGTACATTATTTAAGAAAAATTGTATTGGCAACAGGAAAGGAACTCGTTCTTCTGACCGATTAAGATTGATTTGTACCAACTTAGCTCTCATATTGGTAGTAGGAAAGAACTTTACTCTTCTAAAGGACTAAGGCTGATTCGTACCAATTTATTTTTTAAAGTTTAATTTGGCATTGGTAGTAGAATTGAACCTCACTTTTTTAAGGGACCAAGGCAAATTCTTACCAATTTTACCTTTTTATTATTGATTATTCATGCCATTATTATCACTTTCTACCTCCAACTATTTCATGTTTTTAGAGGTTTCTCAAAAGACAAATTTCATCTACTTGTTTATTAAGGATTATAGGGCTCTAAAGTCATCTAAGAGGAAAGTATATGTCAAAGTAAGTTTAAAAAATAATCATGACTAACTCCTACCTAGATTTCACCTATCAACTTTGGTAAAGTGTAATTCATCCATGAAATATCAAGTATTCAAATTGCATTCATTGCTATCCATTGGAAGTTGTCAAATTCCAAATAATTGCAAGTCAATAACACAATAAAATTAGGTTAAATGCATGTCAAAAAAAAAAAAAAATTTGGTCTCTTAAGTAGTAAAAGTTTCTATATTTCCTTCCCCATACTTAAAACCATACATTGTCTTCAATGTACGAATTAAGTAATACATAATGGAAAATATATCAATTAAAACAATTGTGAGCAAAGGGATATAAAAGCGGGGGAAATTGAGTAATCTCAAATGCACAAAAGCCATATGTTATGAAATAACCCACACCAAATTTGAAAATGTAAAGACTAAACATTTCTGTCTAAAAAGCTCCAACCTTCAGTTCCAATATGGATAAGCAACCAACACTATGGATCCATTAAGACACAAAAGAGAATAATAAAAGAGTTTAGCAAAGTAAAACCAAGTCTTAGAAACCAATGTACATCCCAGGCTATATTATAAAAATAAAATAGCCACATCTCCTCAATCATCATCATCCATAAAATCGTCATCCTCCTCCTTAAACTCCACATCTTCATCATCCACTTCATCATTGACTTCTTCTATTGAACTTTCCTTCTAAGCTCTTTCCTCTTTTGAACTTTTCTCCTGAGCTCCTTCTTCTTCTAAACTTTCCTCTTCTTCTTTGACTGGCTCCTGGACAGCTTCTTCTTTTGAAGACAAGGAGGGGGGCTTTTGGAAAACATCAGGAACTTTCAAATTATTCAATCCAGCCATATTGGAAAAGAATCGCCTAATGCGATTCTACTTTGCCAACATCTTGCCCATTTTATACTCCATCCTGATACATCGTGCTAAGAGCTAACAATGGTGACAATATCGGGGTAGGTCTAAGTTTACAAGAAACTTGAAAACGAAAATGGAAAGTGCACGACAACAACAAATAAGCAAACGCTTTATTTGCTTTAAGGATATGACGCACTAATGGAACCATTGAAAACTTATGGCTCAACTCGATATGATACATAAGCTAATCTAATGAGGGTACTCACCACCTAGCTTTACGTAAGAGTTAAGATAAGAATGAAGTAAATAAGCCAACAAAGAGCAATGTTCACAAAAAGGAGAAGTATATTCAATATTTGATGTATGATGTCTATTGATTGTGGCTACATTTTATAAGGGTATTTATACCCAAAATGTTAGGGCATCTTACTTAAAATGGAAAAGATAAAAAGGGTACTGTTCAAAAGAAGTAATGTACATGGAATAATAAAGGGTATAAATGAAAATGCAAAGAAATCAGTTATTAGTGTAGCCAATCCTTTCACGTGGAGGACTAGACACATGGCATTAGGTCACTAAAGGCACTTCTGGCTAAGATTGACTAATGGTACGATTAGGGTAGAGGTCATCGAGCAGAGGTGACAAGTAGAACCACCGAACAAACCTATGGGGATCCTTTCGAGAAGACGTAGGTATAGATGTGCGCTGACGGTTCTTGGCACCAATACTTCCAAGTTAGAGGTTGGTACAGTCATAGCCAAGCAAACGTGTGAGGGGTCGAATTGTTAGAGAAGTTTATATTCAAGTTGGCTATACAGTTGGTCGGGTGGACCGAGCTGTTGTTTGAATGTATCTTTGGTTGATAACTGGAGACTATTTGGTAAACGTAAGAGGGTTCGGCTCAAACAGGGCATCAGGTCAATAGATTGTAGTAGCTTGAATTCATCTGCTGTAAGGTGAAAAGAGACAACTCACCTCACTACGCTTTCCAATCCTCGAACTCGAGCTTGGGTTGGTGGTCCAGTAGTCTAATTCCTATCATCCCCATTGGGTTGATTGGGAATTAGGATAAAATTCAGCCGGTCCCCATCTAAGCCTTCCTTGGATTGATAGGGATCATGGTTGGTAACATTGAACACATCAGACACTTTGAAACCCTTTAGCAGCTTTGTAGATACACAATTTTTGCTCCATTTTATTTTTTCAATAAGGTAAATGATCTTAAATTAGGAAAAATGTAAAAAAATTAGAAAAAAACAAAAAAAAGTAGAAAATTTAAGAAAACCAAAAAATAAAGAAAATTAAAGAAAGCCAAAAAATAAGAAATTTAGAAAAATACAAAAAAAAAATAGAAGATTTAAGAAAAGCAAAAAAAAAAAAAAAGAAATTTAGGAAAAATCACAAAAATATAAAAATTTGAAAAATACAAAATATAGAAGATTTAGAAAATAATAAACCTTTTAAATAGTTTTATGGAATATAATTTTTAATTTAGATAAAATAAAGAAAAGATCATTGTACCTAGGCTTAAATTTGAATCTGATCTAAGTTAACCTAGTTCATATATGCAATTTATTGCACATATGAATAAGGAAAAACCAATAGCCTATCTGGATAAACACTCAAACTTAATGTTGTATATAATTTGGAAATCTTAGGTTTAATCTATAGAAGGTACAAAATGCATCCTCCTACGCACGTTAGACACACTTTGATATAACTTATTGTATTTAATATTTTTCATCCTTAACTTGACTGATTTTCATTTCATTACAAACCATTAACTCATCACTCATAATCACTTAAATCCATTTGCAATGCCATTCTCTCTTTCTGCAGTCTCTTTTTCTATGATTTATACAAACTCTAGCTTAGTCTGCCTCTGCTTTGGTTTTGATTTTTTTTTTGTTCTCCGTATTTTGTTTTCTTTGTTTTTATTTATTTTTGTAATATCGTACTTTATCTATGATCTAGGCATGTTAGCTATGGTAATTGCATATTTTATAGAAAGTTGTATATATGCATTTTAAGAATTTTCTAAAAGTTTTATCACTTAGAAATTTTTTTTCTAAATAAATAAAAATAAATGGATCTTTTAAAAAAAAAAATTAGGATATTTTAGAATTTTTCCCAAAATAAAATCACCAAGTTATGACCCTTTTCTTTTAGGTATTTTTCTTAAATAAAATGAAATGGCTAAGAGATTTAGAGTTAGGTACTTTCTAAATTTAAAATCAACCAACCTGCTAATATTTTCGGAATTAACTATGAAAATTTGATTCCGAATAGTGAGTACATAAACACTTGTACACACAAGGTGTCTTAAAAAATGAAAAAAATTTATTTTCTCCCTTTAGTAGTTAATTTTTTAAATCTTTTTTTTTTTGTAAATAGGCATAATTTTAGTTATAACTTGCAAAAATATATATCATTATGAAAGTATATTAAAAGATAAATTTAAATTCAGAAAGATTAAAAATAATACTCATTTAAGGTTTAAAAGTTTAGACCCCAGATTCAGCTATTTGATTTCCAAAAAATTGTTTTAATAAAAATTGGTTTTATCGAAATATTAGTAGGTAAGTTATAATCAATCTACCCAATTAATTATAATTTAACTTTTTTTCCTTACTTCGATCAAGTGGTGACTCCAAAATATTTTCAAAGTTAAAAGAACCAATTTTCTTTAAACCCTAGTTGAGGATCAATATTAAACGGGTAGGGTTTAATATTGATCGGTTTAAAGAAGACTAATTTATAAACTAGAAAGAAAAAACCAGGCTTGATAACTTGGCAACTTTACTAGGGATGTTATGACGGCTAACCACTTAAAATACTTTTCGAAATTAAGATTGCCTTCTAAGATACCCATGTCATTTATTTATTTGTTTATTTTTATGAATTTTGTGTATATACTATGCTTTGATTGCCATATTTATACAACATGCATTGGGATATAGGGGGGTTATTTGTTGCATCAAAGATGCAAGGTAGCTGTGATCAGACCTAGACCATCTTAAGAGCCTAAGAGGGGGGCCATTGTGTAGGCTCTAAGCGTAGTAGGGTAACGACTACTCAGGTTGATTATGCCACCTCACTAAAGTTGTAATGTGACCAATGAAGGCGTTTTCCAAAAACAAGTGAGGTCATGAAGCTTAAAGACCCTTTAGAACTCACCCTAATTGCTTGAGTTAATACACTACTCCTAAGAATTGCAACCCTACTAATGTTTAAATGATTTAGAAATATAATAAGTCTTTTCTAAAGTAAAAACATCAAACCAAATGATAGGGTTACAACTTAAGGAGTAATGAACTAACCTAAACGGTTCTAGCATATGCATATTTTCATGATTGTTTTGTTGATGAATAATTCTTGTCCATAAAATGTCTAAGCCTAAAGATAATAATAGGTAGCCAACAAGAGAATAATCAAAGAGTCAATAGGTTGCCATATGCCCTAGGAATCCATAAGCAATTGCTACAAGCTGAGGTTACCTATTAGAAGCAAAGGGCTAGATGCCCTAAGGCCTCTAATCGAGCCTTATTAGCTCAGGTTGAAAAAAGTTAAAGGACCATGGATTAGGCTTTAGAGATGTTAGACAAGATTAAAGCCCAACTGCGAGAGTTAGATTAGAAACTTTAAATGTAGTTAAAAGACTTTAAATAAATTTTAAGTTTCATTAAGAATAATTGTTAGGCTCCCTTCCATTTGTTATCTATACTCTGATCTTTTCAAAATAATGATTTTTCCCTTTAGTCTATCGTTCTTCGTTCTTTCCTTCCTTATAGATAATCCTTCAATAAAGCTCACCTAACCATTCATTCTCTCTCACTCTCACAAACTTGTAACTAGAACCTAAAAAGAAAAAAAAATCGCCATCTTTATTTAGATTTTTTTTGTTTCTATAAAATAAAGATTAATCTTTCTCTCTCACTAAAAAAAAAAAAAGAAGAAAAGTTGCTAATTAGTAAAGAATTCTTCCAATCAAATTCACATGGTTAATGACAAAATCGCCTCCTTAGAAAAGATGATATATTAGATGGCCCAACAATGGCATATCTTGTTCCCGATAATCACTACTCTCTAAATATCTCAAGATTTAAACTTGAAAAGGAGACTCTCGAATCTAGAAGAAAAAGTAGCCATGATACAGAAGAGCATTACAGACTTAGAAATGGCAATGGGCCTAATATTTAAAAGATTTCAACACCTAACATTCAATATTGATCAAATGTCGGTAAACTTAAATAATGAATGAGGCCCAAGAAGAAAAGAGCCAAGGAGTAAGAAAAAACAAGCCCAAGGGACTTAGAGGAGATGGTTCACTTAACTAAATATCTCAATGACCTAAATCTTTCATCATCTAAAGTAAGCAAGGCTTATAGCCTATGAAGCCCCTAATCTAAATTACAAACCTTACAGTTTTGACCCAGAAGCATGATGTGACTATCATATGGGTTAAAAGGGGCAGCAAGCTACTAAAAAATGCTAGAGATTGAAGAATAAGATTCAAGACTTGATTAATGCAAAAGCCATTCAACCAGAGTTACAACAAGTTAGTCCTTCTTCAAGTCATGGGAACAGTTCAACTGAGACGCCTGAAGCTCCATTTCTTTTGAATATACCAATGCCTTTCGATAAGCTCATGGGTTGTCTTAAGTAGTTGGATGCTTTAATGGAGGAAGTTAAGGCAGGGGCAAAGAACAATCAAGTTGTTTTCAATAAAGTCTATTTTTTGAATAGCTTTATAACAACTGGAATAATATAGCCTTATTGCCTTTTCAATTGAATGATCGCAGTGTTATTAACATCGGGGTGAATAAATCCCTCCTTAAGGAAGTGATAATTCACTTTTAAAAGGTTTTAAAATGAAAAGAGGCGAACTCTATCCCACACACTAACCTCTTAAAAAAAAAAAAGAAACTTTAAAAGTTTCGCGACATCGAAGTAGGGACATTTCAGGCTATTTCCTTAAAGGAAGTCAATTTTGAATTTGATACGCAGCTTAAAATAAAGTTAGGCATTCTTTTTCAAATTCCAAACACAACTATCCATTGTTAAACCCATTGGACCAATTTGAAGAACTTTCAAATTTGAACCCTGTCAAGAACCACTCACAATAGGTCAACTCAGAGGAAAGAAGGATAAAATTGGTTTATGTTTACCTCAGTAATGTCAATTCAAAGACGGATTTTATTTCTGATAAGTTATCTTTCTCTGATATGAAAAAGAGACCAACTCTTTTCCAAACACCTGAAGCCTATTCATGCTTCACTCGAGCTCATACGCTCGAAATCCATGGGTCAGGGTTTTAAATCGCTTAAAGGCAAAAACTCAACAATATGAATATTCACTTTCTGGGCTAAAAAAAAAAAAAAGGGAAGAGCAAGAAATGATGGGGAAATATGATAAATAAAGAAAGAAGGGGGGTAATAAAAAATGAGAGAGAGAAAAATAATGGAAAAAAAAACAAGAGCTTAAAAATTGGGATTTGTGTGTAAAAGGAAAAGCCTCAATTGAAGAGAACTTAGAAGCCCATAATTAAAGCCCAAACATTCTTAAAGCCTTTATGCCCATCTCATGAGCTTTACAAGACACAAAACCTTTTTACACATCCTTAGCCATAAACATAAAACCCTTGAGAGATAATTTATTTTTAATAAAAATTATTTTTGAAACTGGGGTAAGCATACTTCTTATTTTTCCCAAAAAGTTCTTAACTTGTACACACAGGTTGAATAAGTAAATCTTTTAAAATATACCTTCTCATCAGTCCTCTTTGGGAAACTTTTGACCAAAAGCCTAAATTCACAATGATTGAATTGAAAATGACCTAATTGGATTGATCAAGGCATATCATAAGTAAAATGGACTATAATTTTGGGATTGTAGTTAAGAGTGTAATTTGGACCGAGAGTTTGTAAGGACATCATTTTCAACTAAACTAGTCATAAGTTACCTTTTTCTTAAAAATAGAGGTGTTTGGAATCCTAAGACCCTACTAGGCGGCTCAACATCAAGGTTAGGGAGAACATAAAAGGCCTTATGTGATTATCAAGGGAAGGTTCTTTAATTGTTAGCAAACCTTAAAAAGAAAAAGAGAGAGAGAGAAAGTAAAGGCTTGTTACGAATCTTTTATTTAAGTCCATGTCGGTTAAAGTGGCCAAGTTTTCAATCTATGACACCTAATTTCAAAAAGTTGACCATAATTGTATAGGTCATTCTTACTCTTCCCAAATGAAGGAAAGTATCCCCAATGTTTTTCACTAAAGGATTTATCTTTAAATACCTTTCGAATTAGGTAGTTTTTTTAATAGGTTTAATTTCCTTACTTCGCATCTTTCACTATCGTTAAAGCTATCTCTTAAAGTGATGACCCCTCTTTTAAGGTGAGCCAGATCTAAAAGCACTATCCCATCTTCCATCCATTAAACTCTTTTCAAGGTCTTATTGAGCTCGTAGAGTGCTTCCCTTCATCAATTCTTCTTAGCTAGCCTGTAGGGCGCTTCCCTTCATCATTTCATCATAGCAATCCCGTAGAGTGCTTCCCTTCATCAATTCCTCTTAGCAAGCCCGTAGAGCACTTCCCTTCATCAATTCCTCATAGCGAGCTCGTAGGGTACTTCCCTTGATCAATTCCTCTTAACGAACTTGTATAGTACTTCCCTTCATCGATTCCTTTTGGCAAGCCCATAAGGGTGCTTTTACTAAAGTCAATTTAGGGTTGCTAGTCCCCAAGAGTTGCATTCACCGAATTTAGTGAGCTTAAAAGGGCACGACCAGGTTTTCCAAATTGATTCTAGCTTAGGGTTGCTAGTCCCTGAAAGACGCTCCCACCTAAGTTAGTGAGCCCAGAAGGGTACAACTAGGTTTTCCAAATTAATTCTAGCTTAGGGTTGCTAATTCCTTAGAGATGCATCCACCTAAGTTAGTGAACCTAGAAGGGCATGACTATTTTTTCTAAATCGATTCCAGCTTAAGGTTGCTAATCCCCAAAAGACGCTCCCGCCTAGGTTAGTGAGCTCAAGAAGGGCATAACCAAGGTATTAAAATTGATTATAGCTTAGGATTGCTAGTACCGGAAAGACATTCTCACCTAAGTTAGTGAGCCCAGAAGGTTATGACCAGGCATCGTTTCTTCTTTTCAGCCCTCAGAGGACCTCTTCTCTCTTTAACCTTTTCACCAAATCCCTAGTGGATCAAGTTTAGGATGGATGGATAGCTAGCTAGCTATTTGTTGCACTTCTTAGGTCAAAGTCACCATTAAGGCAAAAATAGTATCTTTTTTTTCTTTGTGGCAAAGTTTTATTCAAACTTCACCATAAAGAAGGGCAATCATAGACATTCAATTTTTGCCCCTCTTTTATTTTTTTCAATAAGATAAAAAGTCCTAAATTAGGAAAAATGTAAAAAAAAATTAGAAAAATAAGAAAAAACCCATAAAACAAGAAATTTAGAAAAATACAAAAAAAGTAGAAAATTTAAGAAAACAAAAAAATCAAGAAAATTAAAGAAAGAAAAAAAAAAACAAGAAATTTAGAAAAAAAAAAGAATATTTAAGAAAAGTAAAAAAAAAAAGAAATTTATAAAAAATCACAAAAATATAAAATTTTAAAAAATACAAAAAATAGAAGATATAGAAAACAATAAAACTTTAAGATAGTTTAGTAGAATATAATTTTTAATTCAAATAAAATAAAGAAAAGATCATTGGGTTTGAGCTTAGATTTGAATCTGACCTAAGTCAACCTAGTCCATACTTGCAATTATTGCACGTATGAATAAGGAAAAACCAACAGATAATCTGGATAAGCACTTAGACTTGATATTGCATATGACTTAGAGATCTTAGGTTCAATTCATGGAAGGTGTAAAATGTAAATTTTATATTTTTTCTTACTTCATCAATACGTCATGGGTCACATCATGGGTTACATCATGAGTCACATCATCGCCACATCATTTACCAACTTACTTCTAAGTGTAGTAAGCATACTCCTATGCATATTGGATACGCTCTGATACACTCATACATGCGTAACTTTGTATTTAGCATTATATATTGTCCAAGTTTGCTCAACCCAAACATGTAAAAAAATCATATTGCATTTAATATTTTTCATCTTTAACTCGACCATGACACCTATAAATAGGGGATTCTATTTCACTACAAACTATCAACTTATCACTCACAATCACTTAAATTCATTCACAACGCCACTCTCTCTCCCTACATGACCCTTTTTTCTAGGATTCATGTGAACTTTAGTTTAGTTTGGCTTTGCTTTGGTTTTTATTTGTGTTTTTATATATTTTTGTAATATTGTACTTTTTCTTTTTCTTTTTGTTATGATTGTATTCAATTTGCAATTGTAAAAAAAAAATGAAAAAGAAAAAAAAGAGAAGAAAAAGAAAAGAAGGAAAAAGAAAAAAAAAGGAAAATGCCTAATTTGTTTAGTTTACTTATTTTTATATTTGAGTAAAAAATAAAAAATAAAAATAATAAAAAAGTAAAAAAATAATAATAATGAAAAATAAAGATGTTTAGAAAAATCCTTTTTTTAATAAAATAAATAAACTCTTTAGGCAAGTTTTTCATAGTTCAAACATCTTTTTAATGATTCAAACATCTTTTTAATGATTAAGCATCTTTTTTAGGATTAGGTATCTTTTCCATAATTTAGGCTTCCTTTTTATAATTAAGCTCCTTTTTTATTGTTTAGGCTTCTTTTTTATAATTAGGCATGTTAACCATAATAATTGTATATTTCATGGAAAGTTGCATTTAGGTAATTTAAAATTTTTCTAAAAATTTTTATCACCTAAATTTTTTTTTTTCCAAATAAATAAAAATAAATGGACCTTTTTTTTTTCAAAAATTAGGATATTTTAGAATTTTTCCAAAAATAAAATCACCAAGTTAGGACTCTTCTCTTTTAAGTGTTTTTCTTAAATAAAACGAAATATTTAAGAGACATAAAGTCAGCCACTTTTCAAATTTAAAATCAATTAACTCGCTAATATTTTTGGAATGAACTACGGAAGTCTAATCTCGAATAGTGGATCATAGGCACTCGTATATACAGGGTAACTTAAAAAACGAAAAAAAAATTATTTTCCCCCTTTAGTAGTTAATTCTTTAAATTCTTATATTTTATAAATAGGCATAATTTCAATTATAACTTGCAAATAAATATCATTATAAGAGTATATTGAATGGTAAATTTAAATTCAAAAAGATTAAAAATGGTACTTATATAAGGTTTCCAAAAAATCATTTTAATAAAAATCAATTTTATCAAAAGATCAGTAACTAAGTTATAATCAATCCATCTAATTAGTTATAATTTAACTTTTTTTCCTGATTCCGGTCGAGTGGCGACTCTAAAGCATTTTCAAAGTTAAAAGAATCGGTTTTATTTAAATCCTAGTCGAAGATTAATATTAAATGGGTAGAGAACAAGTAAGGTTTAATATTGATCGATTTAAAAAAGACTAATTTAAAAACCGAAAGGAAAACATTAGGCTCGATGAGCTTTAATTGGTAAGTGTTGTCATTAATCTTTTGGAGGATCTTGAACGGTCCATAAGCTTTGGCAAATAGCTTGCTCTTCCTTTTGTTTGGAAATTTTTCCTTGCTCAAGTGTAGTCACACTTGGTCACCGGGCTGAATTTGCTTGGTCTTTCTTCCTTTGCCCTTCTCCTCTAGTTTTCTAGCAACTTAATCAATGTGCTAGGTGATTCGTTGGTAGAACTGTTGGATGGATTGAGCTCTAGTCCTCCTTTTAGATCTTCTTGATTGGTGGATGGCATCGAGATGTGATTGAGGGGTAGTTTGGGGTTGAAACCAAAGACGACCTCAAATGGGGCATGCCTAGTGGTAGCATGTACCATCCTGCTATAAGTAAATTCAACCATAGGTAAGCAGACGTCCCAATTAGTTAAGTTTTTTCCCACTGTAGCTCGAAATAGTGATCCTAAGGTACAGTTGACCACCTTTATCTAGGTGTTGCTTTGGGGATGGCAAGAGGTATTGAGTAGTAGTTTTGTTCCTATTTGACCCCAAAGAATTCTCCAAAAATGGCTTAGGAATTTTGGGTTTCTATCTAACACCACACTCCTTGGTACTCCGTACAAGTGAACTATTTCCTGCAAAACCAATGAAGTAATAGCTAAAGCATTGTTAGTTTTGGTGCAGGACACAAAATGTGTCATTTTACTGAACCTATCCATGACAATTATTACAAAATCTTTGCTTTAGGCAGTTTCGAGTAATTCAAGGACAAAATCCATACTCATGTCATCCCGTGGTTTAGTTAGAACAAGTAAGGGTATTGCCTTCCTTTGTTTTACTCAGCTTTTTGCTTTCTTGTAAGTAGTACATCCTCCTTTCACATAATGTACATCACACTTCATTTAAGTTAGAAGAACCTGTCATTCAATAGTTCATATGTCCTTTGTGCTCTAAAGTGCCTAGAGAGTCCTCTACCGTGGGCTTTTCTCATTAGCAACTTTCTAATTGAATAGGTTAGCATGTACAGTTTACCACCTTAGAACAAATAACCATCCTCCATATGGTACTCATCCACTACTCTTCCTTCTCCACAGTTCTTTTATATATAGCCAATATGAGTATCATTTTTATACAGTTCTTTAATGCTTATGAACCTTAACAACCTAGTTTGCAACTTAGTAAAAAGAACGTGTCTTCTTGACAAAGCATCGGCAACTACATTATTCTTGCCTTACTTGTATTTGATGAAGAAATTAAATCCCTCTAGAAATTCAATCCATCAAACTTAGCATTTGAAAGCTTTGATTGGCTCCGTAAATATCTCAAGGATTCATGATCCATATATATAACAAATTCCTTTAGCAGAAGATAATATTGCCATATGTGAAGAGCTTAGATTAATGCAATGATATCTTTGTCATACACAAAATAGTGCAGTTGTGCTCCTCTAAGATTTTCACTGTGATAAGCAATAGGTCGGCCTTCTTCCATTAGTATAGCTTCGATACCAACACTTGACGTGTTGCATTCAAGCTTAAAACTCTATGAAAGTCTGGCAAAGCTAAGATTAGGGTAGATATCAACTTGCTTTTATCTCAGCAAAATTGCTCTCCCCACTTGAACTTTACATTCTTCTTTGTTAGCTCAATCAAAGGCACTACTATGGTATTGAATCCTTGTATAAAGCGTTGGTAAAATGAGGCTAATCTACGGAAACTCCTCACTTCGGCACATGAGTTTAGGATCGGCCACTTAAAATAACTTGAACTTTGTCATCATCAACTCTTAATCCTCCTCTACTAACCATGTAACCTAGGAAGATCACCTCTTCTTAGCAGAAATAGCACTTCTTCACATTTCCGAACAATCTTTCTACTTGATGGACATAAAAAACAGCTTGGAGATGTTCAATATGACTTGCCAGGTTAACACTATAGACAAGGATGTCGTTGAAGTAAACAATGAAAAACTTCTCGATCAGACCTTTAAAACATGATTCATCAATCTCATAAAAGTACTCAAGGCATTTGATAATCTGAAAGGCATGACCATCCACTCGTATAGGCCATGTCGGGTCTTAAAAGCAGTTTTCCATTCATCCCCTTACCTCATTTGAATTTGGTGGTATCTCAACTTAAGATCAATCTTGCTGAGCATTTTGGCACCACTCCATTTGTCCAACATATCTTCAAGCCTTGGTACTTGATCATAATCTTGTTGATAACTCTGCTATCTATATACATACACCAAGTGCTATCCTTCTTTGATACAAGCAATGTAGGTACAACATAAGGGCTACGACTCTCTCTCATATATCCCTTCTCTAACAGCTTGTTGACTTATCTTTGGAGCTTTATAGCTTACTCGGGATTCATTTTATAAGCCGATTTGTTTGACGGGGCAATGCCAAGTATCAAGTCAACGCAACGCTTTAAAGGCCAGAAAGGGAGTAATCCCTAGGGCAATTGCTCAGGAAATAGGTTGGAATATTCATTAAGTATCCCCTTCACCTCAAGGGGTAGGTTAATCTACTCCTTTAACTCTAATAGTCACCTGACAAACATAAAAGTCGGCATATTGGCCTTAATAGGTTCTCAAAGCTTAGCTCTACTTAGAATCAAAGTCTTCTTGGATTCTTAAGCAAATTTAGCTTGCAACTTACTAACTTGACTCAACATCATAGGGTTTAAAGTGATATTTCTTCCATCTTTCTCAAACATATAGGTGTTCTTGAATCCATCATGCATAACCTTCGATCAAAAAGCTAAGGTTTACCTAGTAATACATGAGATGCACACATGGGCAATACGTTACAAAGATTTTCATCAGAATAATTTCTAATAAAGATTAGCAACAACACTTACTAAGTAACTTGTAGTGCTCCCTTCTCATTTAGCCAATGTAACTTGTATAGCTTCGGATGTAAAATGTTCAGCAATTTAAGCTTCTTAATAGGTCAGCAAATATTACATTAGTGCAGCTTCCATTATCCACTATGAGTGTACAAATTGGCTCATTCACCTTGCAAGTAATGTGGAACAATTCTCTCTCTACTCCTCCTTGGTAGATGATTCTATACTCATTGTACGTCGGACAACTAAAGTTAACTTATCTAGGTCTTCTGCAAACACATCTTCCTCAATCAGCTCTTCCTCTTAGGTGGTACCTACCTCAAGAGCAACCTCCTCTGCGGGTTCTTCATCAGTACTATCTACTTCGAGCTTCGAGACATCTCCCTTGATAATCATAATTCTTCAGTTCAGACACTGAGTAACCATGTGCCTAAACCCTTAACACTTAAAACACTTGATCTAACTTGTCTTCCTCCCGGATCCTTATCTTTTCTCATAAGTTCTCAACTACACCTTACTATTAGTTGATCGACTCTTTTGTTCAGCTTTGACATCTATTCTTTGGCATGGCTCGGTACTTCGCTAAGCTTGATAACTTTCTTAAATGGGTCTAGTTGATTATACAAGTCGGTTTATTTGTAGTCAGCTCGACCTATTCCTTCTCTGTGTTTCCATTCATTAAGCTATTCTTATATCTTTGTCCAACACAATAAACTGTTTAAGTTCCATAATATTCCTAATGTCACTTCTTAACCTAATAAGAAATCTGGATACTATTTAGGCTAATGGCTCATCTACCTCACAGCGGATCATAAGCATTTGGAACTCTTGAACGTACTCATCAACAGTTTAGCTTCCTTCCCTTAACTCTTGATGTCTAGCAAAAGTATCTTGTAGGTTAGTATTTGGCACAAATCTATTTTTGAGAATTCTTGTCATCTCGAGTTAGGTGTCGACTTCTCTATATCCTTCTCACCTCCTCATGGTTTAGAAGTTCTTCCACCATAATGTAACATACCTTGAGAATTCTACAATAACAACTTTCACCTTCTCATGGTCCTCATATTGATAATGGTAAAAAATACATTCACCTTTCTCTTCGTCTGCATCTCTAGAACCATAGAAGCTTACAATCTAAAGCTTTATAAGGTCAATAGCTAAGGGTGCTTAAGCTTGCCCTTCTTTCGCATTGTATTCTTCTTCTTCTTCTCCATCTATACAACCTAAGTCAATTCTTCTTCATACTTATCCTCCTACTCCTCTACCTTGAGCTTGTCAAGTTAGGTTCTATCCTCACACAAGTCAAGCAGCTTGGGGAGTATTCTATATGGCCTCGATAGGTCAAAAGGCTAATATATGAATAGCTCTGGTTAAATCGGCTATGAGATTCACTACCTCATTAATCCGCTCATCTATACTTCTAGGGTTGTTTTAAGGTTGTTGTCTATGGTGGACAACACTACTATTATCATCTCCAATACCAACATTAACACTTGGATTTGTTATTCTCTTCGATAGAACTCAGTAACAAACTCTGATTCTAAGAAACAAAAGATACAATTCCTTCAAGCCAAGCAATATGTACATTCTTCTACATGAATGTTCAACTAATCTATGAACACGACAACTACTCCAAAGAACAATAAACCAAACTGACACTTGCTCTATTTTTGTATGTTTAAAATAGGGCAAAATAGAGTATACAGTCACAGCAAACTATTATACCTTCTACTTACTTAAACACTCATAACTAACTTCTATGTAACTACAACATGCTACCACAACAAACATTACTTTACAAAAGCTCGAATACAACTTACCCAAACGAACCTCTACTATGATACCGGGATGATATGCTGCGCCAAGAGCTGACAAGGGTAACAGTATTGTGGTGGGTTCAAGCTTACAGAAAGCTTGAAAACAAAGATGGAAAGTGTATGACAACAACAAAAAGAACAAACAAGCAAACTCTTGATCCACTCTAAGTATAAGCTCTCAAAATTGAGTTTAGGACAACTGAGCTTAGATTTAGGGTTTTTAGGGAAACTTATCCAATTGAGCTCAAACTTCGACTAAAATAGAAAAGTTAGACGAAGTGAAGTTAGATTTTAGAAATAATGACTTAAAATCCCATTTTTTGCTCTTAGAAGTAGGAATGCTCAATATAGCACTAAAATATTCGAAATTCCTAAAAATCGAACTCAAATTGCGATCAGAACTTAAAGATAAGGTAATTGAGCTATAAGATGAGATAATATAGTATGATTCACTATATAAAAATACATGTATTTTTATAAGTATACGTGATATAAATAATAATTATATCCATAAATTATCCCTAAATTATGTAATTATATATATATTTTGTTGAAATCATAAAATTAATTAAGAGAACATATCCTAAAAATCAAAGATATGTTAGAAACATAATTATACAAGTAAGATTATGCATTTTTTAGGTGTTATTTACATAGGGTATATACTTTTATACTAATTAAATAACTAAATCCTAATATATAATATCCATATTTAAGCAAATAATTAACAAAACTTATCCAAATGCATTAAAACTTGCTGGAAATGGTTGGAAATCTGTTGGATTTGCCGTAGCATGCTGCGAAATTCAGATTGTGATGAATCAAAAGTTGATTCATTAGGAAGAAGCCACCTTCTACTTACAATTAATGGAGGAAAAAACAAGAAAAAAAAAATAAAGGGAAAAGAAACCTACCTAAACCACTATAAATCTGTTGAACAACATCATTTTACATCTTTTGAAACCAGAAACAATAGAAATAAAAATTAGAAAAAAATCGTAGAAAATAGAAAAAATTATGGGAAAAACAGAGCAATTATCGTGTTTGGCTAGTTCCTAGGGCTCCCATCATTCTGCTGTTAAGCCACTCCACCACCAAGGGGTACTCCCAGTGTGTAGGTGTTCTGACACACCCCCTTCACCCCACAGCTGCCAGACATACCAAGAACAGCAAAATCAAATTCTTACCCTGTTTTTTAATAAATTAAAAAAAAATATTAAATATGCCCAGAAAATTATGAAAAAAATTTTACTCAGGTTATTTTGAACATGTTTTCATGTGATACTTTTATTTTTGAAAAATTCGTAATATTTAATATACTTTCTTAATAAATATATTGTTCATTCAAATTTAGATTTGTAAAATAAATGTACTAAATAATGTTGTTTCTAGTTGAAAATTTTTGTGTAGGATGTTTATGATATATAGATAATTGCTATGTAGCTTGAATTTTGATTTGAATATTTTTAATTTTTATTGCATTTTTTTTTGCTTGAAAATAACTTGAAAATAGGTTGAAATTATGGATTAAATAGGAAATTATGAAATTAATTGATGAAATGGACATGTACCGATCTATAATAAATAATAACAATATTGAGTCAGATTAAAATTAATTTGGTGTAGAAAGAATCATAATTGGGTAATTTATGATAATTTAAGGGTAAAATCGTTAATACGAATATATAGGCAATAGGTTAGAAGCTTGAAACCAAGTGATAACTGAATTCCCCATATTTTTAAGAGTCTATAGAAATTTTTGGGGAATTATTTGGTAACCCGAACTATTTATTACGAATTTACTAAGTAAAATAGCTTAATTTACAAGTCGGGGTGTATTTTTTAATATTAATAAGCTAAAATGAATTAAATAGTTAAATAAAAACTATATATAGGATTGCTAATCAGATTGGATTAAATGAATATTTTTATTTTATTTATTAATATTTTCTAATCGAGATACACTTTAGGTATATTAGAGTTGGATAATACTTATATTGTAACAATACATGGAAAAATTAGGTAAAATATAAATTAATAACGTAAATTAGGTATAATATGATCATATTTATATAATTACGTATAACTGTATTAAAAACTCGAACTACCCGTTAAAAGTCGTCTTTAGAAATTGGACTCGTAAAACGTGTCGTTAGGTCTATACGAACCCAACGATACTAATTTTATTAAAATCGAGCAATCTTAAGTAATTTAACCTATAACTTTATCATATTCAAGAATGCACACATTTCGGCAATCTTACTAGAATTAAAACGTGAATTAATAAACTAAAAGTACATTTTGATGTGATCAAACGATATATAATACGTAATAGTATATATGATGTACAATATCAACAATTAATAACTTATTTCGATATATAGTGATAATACGACTATATATTATGGAAATAATATATATATATATATATAATCATTTTAGATTAAACCCTAATATTTTTTAAATTATTACGAAAATTGAATTTGGGTCTTTTGTGTAAACAGAATCTTCCAATATAAAGTTGGTTGACAATTCGAGTTTGCAATAACAAACGTCTAAACAAGTAAGTTGGAATTATGGCTTCACCGCTTGTTTAGATACTGTTTAAAGTATCTAGAAACCCAAGAGTACTTCTGGTTGTGTTTGTAGTTAGTTGATTGTGCATGTTGTATGTGTGGATGATATTCAATTGTGATAGAAGTTCAACTCCTTAGTGTATTGTTCTGCATGTTTGCATGGATTCTATATTGTGTGAACTTGTTAGCCACCTCCGATTAAAACTAACATTTATTCGACTAAAATAAAACTAGACATGCATAACACCATTAGGAGAAACAATTAAGAGTATCAGGCTAAATACCGACTTCCTTCGATAAGGACATATACAATCTCTTAACATATACAATTTCATAAAGTACAAGGACATATCATGAGTCGAAAGCAAAGCAAGTGTTCCATTATTTCAAGTAGAGGTGGGAAAAAAATCGCAAGTTGAACTGAACAAAAAAATTAGTTTTTTTCGAACCATTTAGCTTACGGTTTGGTTCAGTTATATACAAGTGGTTCTCGGTTCGATTTAGGGAAGTAAACTAAACAATATTGTTTAAAATCGAACAGTATCATTTAGAATTAAATTGAGCTGTTTAGTTAAATAAAAAAAAATCATGTAATTATTTTATACTTTTTAAAAGTTTTTTCCATAAATCTTAATAGATTTTATTAAAATTTTTATATTTTGTTATTTTTCATCTTTATTTTGTATCAGTTATTAAGATTAAGCTGAGTGAATTTCATTTTAAATTTCATATTTATTAAAGATAAAAATATTTAGTAAAAATTAATATAAACGGTTCAAATTATGGATTGAACCAAACCGAGCTAGTTTTGACTATGTTCGAAAAATCTATGAACCGAATCATACGGTTAGGCTCAACTTAAAAAAAAAAAACTAAATTGTTATATTAAGTTCAATTAGGTAAAGGGAGATAAATTGTATTGAATTGAACCGCGTCTACCCTTAATTCTAAGATTACAACAACAATGCATAACACTATAATGTCATTAAATTTAACAACATACATCATCACTTACTCGGTAAATTTCAACCAACTTTTGATTTTTCCCAAAAATCTTACAATTTCTTTTATATCTTTGAAAACTTAAATAACAGCTTTGAATCATACCATCCATCTAAGAAAGGTAAAAAAATAAACAAAAGCTTTGTCCTTGTTGCTATGATCCACATATCCCTAACCATGAACAGGGTATTTTATAAACTTTAGGAAGAGAGCAAAATCAACATCTTATTCTTTGAAAAACAAAACAAAAAAACCCTCGTTAAACATAACGCACCTTTTGTCTTACGATTATGCCTTTAAACATCTTCTTTCTTGTGCTTTTATAGACTCTTATGGATCTTATATTTAATCCATTACATGTCAATCTTATTTTTCTCGGATTTTATCTACAATACAGAGATGTAATGAATGCACGAGATAAATGCGATTGATTTACAAAGGAATTGATGGGTGCAAAATGTTACCGATTGTACATTCTTTTGTATTAAATGGCCATGAATGAAAAGGGAAAGTTTTGGTGAGAGGTTAAACGCTAACCATGCCATCGGTTTTCCTATTTCTAGTTAACGTATTTCTACTCCACGTCATCTATTTTTTTTTTTCTTTAAGTTACAATACACTTACTCCACATAAACATATTTTAACGTTTGTTTCAAGCTAGTGTAACAGAGATTGTATTATGATACACTTTAAAAACATCGAGTATTAAAATAAAAATTTGATGGGTTTAAGTAATGAAATGATAATCGTAAAAAATTGTACGGATTCATCCCATTAACATTTGATACTTCTGTTTTTTTTCCTTTAAAAGGGGTGCCTTTATTTAATTCAAAAATTTCCGGAAAAGGCAAAAAGTGATCCTCCCCAAGAAGGGTACTCCTGAAGTGGTCCCCGGATCCCTGACCCTGAACTAAAACAAGGTCCAGACTCTGTGGCCTTTATAGGCCCCATACTCACACGTGTCAGTTGTACTCTTCTCCAAAATCCACCCCACAGCCGGCTATTACCGGTGACCCTTCTCTCTCTATATAATAAATTTACGAGTTCCCAAAATATAAAGCCGGCACCTTTGCAGCCTGCTGTCTTGTTCCTATACGACGCCGTGTAGTGGAGATGACCACAGCAGGAGGGGGAAGAAGTAATGGAAATGGAGTTACCATTGAAGAGTTGAAGGAGAAGATGGCTGAGTTTGCAAAAGAGAGAGATTGGGATCAGTTTCATAGCCCTAGAAATCTTCTTTTAGCTTTGGTTTGTGTTTCTTTTCAAAACCCTAAGACTACCAGCTTGCTGTCAAGTTCCATTCTTTTTCCGCCTTATATCTTATCATGACGACAAGTAATTTTTTGGGTTTTGATTTCTGGGTATTCATTTATATGCAATAATAATCTTGGGTTTCGATTCATATTTACATTAATTGACAAAGTAGTAAGTAAAAGCACTTTCTTTTTTCCTTTCTGGACATTTATTCAGCAACATGGTAGAACATGTCTCTTCGAAATCACTTTTCTGATGTTTTCTAAAGATGAAAACTCGGTTTCGCTCACAGGTGCCCGTAACATTCCTCAAAAGGTGTTTAGTCGTATGTTTTAAAGTATTTTTATAAGACAGCCTAATAAAAGTAGATTTACAAGGTTTTTAACGAGAGGCTGGACACTCAGTTTTGTAAATCCACAAAATTTTAAGGAAAAGGAATAGCTTTGGTTGATGAGTTCTGTTTGGTTTTTAATCTGGAACTAGAATACATATAGCAAAGCATGAATTTTTATAAATAAAATTAATTTTAGTTAATCTATATATATATATATATATATATCTATGTATATATATGTTCATTCATATCCATTACTTTTTAGTATTGAGATTGACCCATTAGGTAATATAGTGTGCAGGTTTATGGGTATTCAAGAGTTGTTTGGTTTAAAGTGGCCTTGGAAATGAAAATGTGTACCTTTTGAATGGCTTTTTCCAAAGCCTGAGAAGAGAACTAGAGTAGAGCAATTTCTTGTTGCAAAGAACATGGGACAAACAATGAAGTGACTTGCAGAATCAATTCATGAATGGCCTTCAGTCATTAGTACTGTTCATTTGATGGTTTGGTCAAGCTTTTGTTAGCTTTCTTTGTTAATTGTATATGCAGTGTGTTGCTGTAGCAAGTGAATAGGACGTTGTGTAGTTCAGTTGTCATGTTTTGACCACAAAAATCCTAGCTGATACGAAAAGAAAGAGTGGGTTTTGTACAGCTTATACTGTTACTACCATTTGATGTCCCTCTCTCTGGTCATGTGTTATTGTTGGAGAGACCCCACTTGATTTCATTACTCGGAAAGGTACAAAAATGGAGTTTTCTTTTGTCTGCTGCTTATTTCCCTTTCACGTATTGCAAACGAGCCTCTTGTTTTTCATTTTTTTTCCTCCATTGGGACAGGGAAAGTTGTTCGAAAATTGGTGTCTTTTGTGTCGTATCTCGCGCTTTATTTGTGTATAGTGTTGAAAGTTTTCATAACAAAAAAAACCATTTTGGATTTGTTACAGATTCAATTACAATACGAACGAGTTGAATTATGAATTAAATGGCAAGAAGTATAGACTCAAAAATGTTTGGACTGAACCATGGAACGTCCTTGATTTTTTTTGCCCCCCAGGTAGGAGAAGTTGGAGAACTATCGGAGATATTTCAATGGAGAGGAGAGGTGCCGAGAGGGCTCTGTGATTGGAAAGAAGAAGAGAAGCGACACTTGGGTGAGGAACTGTCAGATGTATTGCTATACCTCGTTAGACTTTCTGACATATGTGGTATCGATTTGGGTAAAGCTGCTTTGAGAAAGATAGAGCTTAATGCCATCAAATACCCTGTTAAGCTTTGCAAGGGTTCTTCTAAGAAGCGCACTATAGCTGAAGACGAAAACAACAGGAGTGCAAGGATCGATGGTGACATAGAGGACGTAGGCATCAACAAAAGTGGGACCGAATCCAATTCTAACAGCTAGAGCTTGCATGGATGGAATTGAGTAAAGCGTTGTTGTTTCCCTTGTGTAATTATCATTAGCTTAAGTTTCTTAGCTGTTTCTCTCTAATCTATATAGCCTTACTAACTGTTAATAGTTACTAGGTTTGATCAATGACTCTGTATGTATGTATGTATGTATGTACAGACTTATGCCCTAAACTCATGATAGGCCCTTCTTCTGGGCGGTTGATATCTTCGGGGTTAATGACTGCGAAGCTGAGAGTGTGAGAGAGCAACATGAATCGGAGTGCTCTTTATAGGATTGTGTCAGTCTCTAAATCTTGATTATATGTGGTGTAAGCTATGTATACCATGCTTGTAAGGCTAAGGTCTCAGCGGATATGTATGCATTTTTAGTATTTTGCCGAGCTTGTGATCTTTGGAGTCACTTAAAAGAGCAACTTAACTAGTTGTCTTGTTGGACTTGGGTCACCTCACCAACTGTTGGAATATGTTGTGCATTTGAATAGAATATTCAAAGATGCATGACATGTGAAAAGGAGGACTTGGTGGAATCGCTTTATTTCCAGGTGCATTGTTATTCTAGGGGCAGAGGCCATGAATATGACAAGACAAGCAGGCAATTAAAAATCGTTTTGAATTCCCACTTGACGTATCAAGCTCATCCTTGGCTTTTAGTTGGGGGATTTTATTGCTCTTAAGTGTATGCAGGCGATATATACATGTAAACCCTAGTGCAATATTACTGTAATTAGAGTTTGTGTATTGTGCTATAATTTGCATATTTGTGTATATTCTAATAAAGAGAACGTGTATCGCCATGTTATAATATATGTATATATATATATCATAATTTTGCACAGTGACTTTGTATAAAATCGATGATTCACGCGTTAATACGAGAAATTCCTTTAATTGGCTGTCTATTTAACTTCTTTTAGGGAGCATGATAGGAGAATGGAAGGCTAAGGGTTCCACTTCCACCAAAAAGGGTTTCCACCACGATTGCAATAGGGACATCTGCGGGCAGTGGCCTTAGGCTGTAGGGTCGTAGAGGGATGCCTTTCCATGGGAAAGTGCTAAAGAGCCGAACTCACTAGCATTGTCTTTTGTAATCACATCAAAATCAAGTATACGGCTTTGAACCCGTTCCCATTTGCATTATGGGTGCCTCGATACATGGAAGCCCTTGTAATCCGGAGTGAGCACGATCGACACGGTACCAAGGATTCAGTTCGAAAAGTCTTGTCGGTGTGATGTTGGATTAGCTCTTAGACTATTGGTCTAGACAATTGTTACATTATTGTTGAAATAGAACCTACAACTCCGGTTTCAATCGAAACCGGGTCAATGCTCACCCTTTTAATGATACTATGATTTCACGAATATCCATAAGAATACAAACTAGGATGCACAACTTCTCCAACTCTTAGTAGTGTGTTATGCATATGCTCATTAGCTAAATTACTCTAGTTTATTTATTTGGTTGTTAATTTTGAGTTTAGAATTAAGATGTGTATTATTGCAAGGTAAATTAGAGGGGAGTATGTGTCGATTTTTAATCGTAAATTGGTCTAAAATTGGCTCATTAGGTTGAGAATCGAAATCGATCAGTTTCTCACTAGGATAAAAAAATACTAATTCTACACGTTCAGGTGGCCTTCAATTGTGGGGTGGGAGAGAAGTGACAAGACATAAGTTGCATTTTCACATGATATACACACGCTCCAGACATTTTTGCATGCATAAGTACAAATACAACACAATCACTCATACACATTAATTATGATAAACATGACACAATCACCCATACGGATACAAACACAAACACATATGCACATGCCCAACTCTCCTCCTTTCCTTTCCTTTTCTTTTCTATAAATGCATACACACATACATGCAATAAACATTAGTCTATTTTTCATATATATTAAATTTTCGACTCCTCTATAACTATAAATTGTAATAAATATTAGTATGCTTTTATGATATCATCCCTTCATGTTAAAATTTTGAGAAATGAAGTAATGATTGGAATGGAGTGAATATAAGACCAAGAGTTAAAAGAGATGAACACAAAGATTTCCATGGTGTTTCTTTCATTTCATTTCTAGCGGTATACAATATTTCTAAATTTTAAGAATATGTGAAAATTTTTTTATGTAAAGTATGTATTGTATTTATTTTGTACTTTTAGTTTGAGATGAGTCACTAGCATTTATTATGTATGGATATGAGTTTTTAAGAATCTTAGCTTATAATGAATTATGTATTATCTAATTAGACTTTAGTGTTGTGACTTGCTTAAAGATCTAATCACTTATAAGGAAGACTTGATTGATGTTGAAGCTCATGCAAGTGGTTGGACTAGAGTGGATTGGACAGTTTATTCCACGTTGAGATTATCAAGAAGACTCATATAATTGATATAAATGGCTCTTGTCAAAGTGATAGAGAAAAATTTTGAATTAAACATTTTTCTTTTTCATGCCTATTACCAAAATTGGAAGTCCTTTATGGAATTGTTATTCAAATCAATGAAATATTAAGGAAATATAATCTTCATTTCCCCCTAATTCTTGAACTCAACATTACCCTTTATTCAAACCTTTTTCCTCAACGTATCAAGATTTTAATAAAAACGAGAGATTGATGATTTAATTTAACATGTGTGAGTAATGCCAAAAGACCTAGACTAATGGTAATTGCAGTGCGATTTATAGAAATATTTGTAAGACTTTCTAATATATAAAAAATATTAATGTTACTAAATGATGTTATTATGTACATTTTAATAATTTTCGTTCTCGATTGGTATTATTTTTCATGTAATTGTAAATATAATATCTTGTTTATTTGGAAAAATTTGTATTTTATAGTGAAATGATAGTATCTCCATTTATTTGCGGTACTGAAGTAATGATGTATTGAAATTTCTTTACACTTCAATAATGAGATAATTCAAGCTAATCAATTGTATATTTTCAACGTATTACAAAATAAATACGTGTTTTATTTAGGCAACGAATATGCAAATAAAGATAAGTAATAAATTTTCCTTAAAGAAAAACTAAAATCGGCTAAGCCAGTCCATGGATGACGGAGTTGTGACTCGGGACTGGTTTATCCGCCGACTCCTAAAAAGTAGAAACTGGCACTAGACTGTGGGGCCTTGGTCTAATCCCTATTTGCCCATTTGGTTTTCTTGGAACTGACAGTTCTAGCTGCTATTGGCAGGCCGAAGCTCTATGCCTAGATCTATGTTAGATAATTAATTATGTACATTGATGGTTGACAGGGAGGTGTAATGGTGTATAGTGATGGTAATAATATATGTAACGGCGTACCGTGATGGAAGTAATGGGGACTCGCATTCTACATGTGGGATGCCTCTGTTGTATGCGTGTCGTCTAGGGAGTGGGCAGTGTTGCATGGGTTAGAATCCCCTATTGAGGGGTTGTGGTTGTGGCAGTAAGAAAAGCTTGGCGATCAAAGTTATTAAGCAAATGGACACAACCCATTAAATGCAAAGATAGCCTTACGTACAAAAGCATGATGTTAAAATGTAACTATTTAAAGTTTAGGTACTAAGAATGTTATAGTTGAATAGTATAAAAACTGATTTTTTATTAAGATAAATCAAGTTTGATTTTTTTATTTGTAAAGTTGTAATATAATATTGTCGAAAAAAAAAAAACTTTTGAGGTAAAATGAATAAAGCATGGAATAGTTATAAAATTATTTGGTGATTGAAAAAAAAAAAAGGAGGAGAAAAGAGACAAACCTTCAGTTTATAGCATACGGCATCTCCAACAACTCCTCCACGATCAATTGTATTGTTGTTAGAAATAACATGAAACTACCGATTCATATATGCTCTTAAGAAGAGCCCTTGAAAGGATTAGCCGGGTACTTTATAGCATTAAGCTTTATCTTCCTTAGGGCAGCTTCACCCAAATCAATGCAACATATATCAGAAAGCCTAACAAGTTATAATAGCACATCTGAGAGTTCTTCAAATAAGTGTAGTTTGTCTTCCTCTTTCAAATCACCTAGTCCTCTTGGTACCTCTCCCCGCCATTGGAATGTCTCTTAGAGCTCACCAACTTCTCCCTCCTGATCAACTCCAAAAAGAGAATTACAATTACAATTAACAAAAGCAAAATGATCTCTAAATAGAGGAAACCGCATTTTGTTATCTTTCTTATCATTATGATATATCAAGTAATATCTCTTACTATAACATAAAGATACGGTATAAGGATAGTATAATATAAAATAGGTAAGTACTATTAGATATATCTTTTTATATGTATTTTCTATTAATATTTTAATATAGGGAATTTGGGATATGTAAATGGTAAAATGACTCCATTCTATATGTAAAATAACAATGAAAGATAAACGTACTTTATGGGAAATTTATCGTAACTCTTCTATTTTTTATTTTTTTTTAAAACTTTTTTTCGTTTCTGGAGAATAAGATATATTATTGCTAGCCTTTTAATTTATTGATTTATTTTCTTTTGGGGAGGATATATGTTATTAGACCATATACCGATAAAGGATGGAGGATGATGTTAGCGGTGATATGTGTCGTCAGCTTTATTGTTTGCGTGCCTTTTTCGAAATTCTTTGAGAAAGAAGTTGCTCGAACGGAACTTTTTGAGAAGGGAGACGGAATTCCTCATTACAAAATATATTTTATGTTATTTTATAATGTTTACCTAATTGATTATTTAGATAAGTGAAAAGTACCGTATATATTTTATATAACATTTTTCATTTAAACCATTAACATTTATTTTCCTATTTAAAATTTTTATATTATAAAATCTTTGAGTATAAATGTAGCAATCCATGACTATCTAGGATTCACCTTATCAAGTTCAATTTATGATAGACAATTGGTCTTAACCTTAGGATAGCTAGCTATAGGGGAGGATAGCCCCATAGGATTTTTAATTTTAATTTTTTAAATCCTCTAACACTTTATTTAAACATTCAGTTTAATTAAATATTTTCAATAGTATATTTAATTATTATGAATCAACTGGGAGGTGACATATATCAAACATTGATAGAACTTAATGGAATTTATGGAAGGATTTTAAGAAAGCAAATTCAAATTGTTGAGTAATCTAATAGAAAAAAGAAAGAAGATTAGTAACAGAGTTGTCAAATATAACTAACTTTGTACTTTTCCCTCTGAAATTAAACGAGTGTATTCATAATTATATTATTCAAAACTTACAGACGTAATGTACGCACCCAAAATCAAAATATTGAATGGAAAAGATGCTGCCTATTCAGATTACCATAATTAAAAAAAAAGAAAAAAGAAGAAGCTCCTTGTCCTATATCGATTCCATATATATATATACACACATATATATTCGTTAGATAAAATGCTTCATTCAATCAAAACCAAGTCCAACAACACAAACAACAAACAACATTGATTCCATATATTAAAACCAAACAATGCCCATTAATATTAAATCTTAATGAATTGGAATCACATAATTTTGTGGAATTCTACCATCCTCTTCATACACCACTATTTCACAATTAAGCATGCATGTCCAAGCATTTAGGAATATTTAATTTGTAGATAAAAGAACAAAATCAGTTGATTTTTAAATTCATTTTGCTATAGAAGAAGGAAATTGACAAATAATGTAGTTTATTACCTGAACATGAATATCATAGAAGCACAAACTTTGTTAACAATCTTGTTAACAAGTCTATCGAAACATTATTTTTAGAAGCTTAAAAATACAAACTTAAATGGCTTCTCAGTATGAATTACATACTTTATAAAAGGATTATGCATAAAAAGGCGATAAGTTTTTTCCTTTAATATTGTATACTCAGAAAAAAGCATTAACAGTACATGCTAGTTCTACATACTAAAATAGAAATCGAATATACTTTTTTCTAGTTTTCTACGTTTTGATAAAGTAATGAGAAGAGACTAATAAAAAATATACGAACCAGAGCCAAAAGAAGATTTCTGGGGAAGTGATATTGATCCCAATCTCTTTCCTTTGCAAATTCTGCCAATTCGTTCTTCAACTCTTCAAGGCTGACCCCATTGCCTTCTCCCATTTATGACTGTATTTTTGGCTTGTAACCGAAATGAAAATGTACTAATTGTGGAAAGGGTATACAGTGGACGGTAATAACGTGTTGCAATGAAAGTTTATACTGGCTTACTTTTACTCATGGACATGCTATTAGGGTTTGGTAGAAATTTGGTAAATGAATCGGAGTGTACACATGAACCTGATTCCATGGGTTTATAGTCATAATGTGAATTGTTAACCATTAATTGTCGGAATTGGAATTTGACTAGAGGCTTTGCGTAGCAATACAAGGAACTTTCCAACTATACATTGCTAAAACTAGTATAGTATAGTGATATAAATATTGAGTTTGAATCCTCTTCCTCGATTTATAATATATAATATTGTTGGCACTATACATCTGAGAGGAGAGGAGATGGTAATGAAAAATTATTTGAATACTTTTATTCCACATGGTGATGATAGATATGGACTTCAAGAAAAAGTCCAGGGGAAAATTTATTATACAAAATACAAATTATTTACATTGGAGTAGATATTACAATTTATTTTGCTATTATGATTCTGCTTTACCACTACTTATCATTGCTAGTAAGCTGGATCAACTTTTGATATTTTTTAGTTGTTAATTTAATAAAGTAATAACATTATATGGTTTGATTTGTTTCATCAATGAAGAGATTGGTATAAGGCAATCACACTTATTAATAGTAATATAGTTATTTAAAAAATGGATACCATTCCCATGAAGACTATAATTACTAATACTAACTATTTCTTCATTATCTAAGTGATAAATTTGATTCAAGAAACTAAAAGAAATTAATCTAAATTACCACTAATAACTAATCTAACAATTAACCAAGACTCAACTAAGGAAATTAATAACAAAACAATTAAATTAGAAAATTAATTTAAGATTCAATGATGTACTTGAATTTTACTTCCCCTACAATTACACATGTAACTTTTACTAAAGATAATTTGACTTAATCCTTAATTTCATTAACTAAGAGAATTCTCAAAAAAGTTAATAACTTTCTTAAGTTTATTAACTTTAGTTTTTGAATTAACTTTTTACAGTTAAATGCTCTTGTTTTACAGGTCGAGCCATTATAGTAGATATCTCTAGCTGATGAGTTTGAGTATTATCAGGTAGACCCTAAATTTCCACCTATAGTATTGGTAGGTAGTGACTTTTCAGATGTACTCACTATTACACCGGATCCATTGGACTTCTAACTGCCGAGAGAGTGGGGCTCAACAAACCCCTAGTGAGGAGTTCGGTATATATTCTAGTGTTAGTTCAACTTTTCTAGGATGCAGATAGGAGGATGATACAGCTGTAGGACCTTCTACCCGACTTTGAGGGATACCGAGGATGTTTGAGTTGGTATTTTGTATTGGTTGCTAATATCGGAGTGATCATGCATGCTCCTTTTGTTGTATATATTAGGATCATGACTAATCATTTTGTATTTTGAGAGTTTTCATGTAATGAGGTTATATTGTATTTTGAGAGTTTTGATGTACTTGAGAGCTTTATGTATGGTGAGGACTTATGTATTGTGAAAGCTCTTTTGTACTTTGAAAACTTTGTATTTTGATTTGGTCTGTATATATAAATCGGTGGAGTTTCACTCATTAGAAGTGACCATTATACAGATGTAATCTCACTATATTAATTGAAAATGAAAGATTGCAGCCCTTGTTACTATTGTTGGGATGTATAAGTGTATATGTTATCTTCATTTTGTACTTATGGTTTCTATAATTATTTTGAATGAAGTTGATTGTTATAACTGAACAATTGGAATTTGGCAATAAATTTCTCAATCAAGGTAGGCATAGAAGACGACAACCAAATGAGAAAACTCAACTTGCCTAGGAAAGAGAACAACCTACTCGGGGAAGACAACCGGGAAGGCCTTAAGATAGGATATATGAGATTCTTGTAGCTATCTATGTACAGAATGAGTTATTGAGGACATATTTGGCTTGAGAGCTAGTGCTACTTGTATAAGTATCACCTCCCATAGTAAATCCAAAGATTCCTTTACTACCTCCACCTCCGCCACCATTAGTTGTATTAGTTGGAGTTATGCCTCAGGCACCTATGGATCTCAAGCAGCAGCATGGTCATGGATCTCAGGCAGCAGCGTAATCTCTTGCCAGAGTTTATACAGTGTAATAAATACTTTGAAGGTGTAGCTGGCAGACTTGATGAAGCAGAAGATTGGTTACATCAAATTGAAAGATCATTTGAGGCATTCGAGGTCGCGCCGCATCTCAGGCTTACATATGGTACATATGTGTTGAAAATGAGAGCGCGAACTTGGTGGGAATCAAAATAGAGGAATTCGAGAGGGCCAATAACTTGGGAAGTTTTCCGACATGAATTTCTAAAGTATTACTTTCCTAGAAGCTTAAGATTGAAGTACAGTGAAGATTCGCTAGATATTATGAAAGGGACGTGTACTGTAGAGTATTACGAAGCAAAGTTCAATAGGTTGTTGCAATTTGCTCCACCTGAATATCAGACGAGTGATAGATTGAAGATGCAAATCTTTTCCAGGGGATTTGATTCCGACATGAGAAGAAGGATTATGGAATTTGAGCCAAGGAATTTCGTTGATATAGTGGAAAAAGCACGAATGTTGGATAATGTGAAGAAACAGGGTGAAGATGTGAGAAAGCAAAAATTGAGTGTATTTGGGAAGAGTCCTTTTGAAGGACCTGGTCGAAGCAGTAGTAACAAGATGAGGAGATTTGTGAAACCACCATAAAGGTTTTAGAAAAAGACTAATGGACCACCTAAGTGTTGGAAATGTAAAGGGACTCACTATCCTAGAGATTGTCCCCAGTTGTAAGGGAAATGCTTTTATTGTAGTGAAAGCTTGCATCGAGTAACAGATTGCCCTAAAAAGAATGCAATTACTTGTTTCATTTGCAAAAAAGTTGGACATTATTCTAGCACTTATCCACAATGCACAACTGCAAATGCTTAAGTTGCCAAATCACCACCAGCTGTTGGACGTCCTGCCATTGGAAGAGTGATTGGTGGATCAAATGCGGGAAACATACGTTCGGGTGCAGCGAATGCCGCCAGAGTATATAATTTGGAGAGTAATTGGAGTTATGAAGATAATGTAGAATAAGATTTGGAAGTACTTGAAGGGACTAAAGAATTTGTGGATCATGAGTTGATAGTAGGTATGTATCCTAAATTCTCATTGTTAAATTGCTTTAGTTATTCTGAGTAGTATGTAAAGCGTTGAACAGTAATAAGTAAATAGAAATTATAAACGAAAACTTATAAAGCTATAACATGAGAATAAAACTTAAGAATCTTGTGATTTAGGAAATATCGACATAGTTTGGCATTCAGTCTATACTTTGTTTAATATGGGAGCTGCGCATTCTTTCATAGCTCCAGGAGTGGTAAAGCAAATGGGTTTAGTTGCAACTACTACTGACTTGAGTTTGGGAGTGAGAACTCCGACAGGAAGTGTAGTAATTAGAAGAGAAATGGTGAAAGGATGTCCTTTGAGGATTCAAGACTTCGATAATAAAGTAGATATTATCATTCTAGATATGGATAAGTACTATGCCACATTAGGAATGAATTGGATAGCAAGTGTGAAAGCTACTATTAACTGTAAAGAAAAACAAGTAATGTTTGAAGCTTCAGGAAGAAATAGAGCTATATTCTAAGGGAATTATGCAGCAGCAAGACTATAAGAGCTGAGTACTCTAGAGTTGACAACAGATGTTGGTTGGTTAAATACTTTAGATATCGATTCCAAAAAGTCAAATGTAGAAGAAATTCGAGTGGTGAATGAATTTCTTGATGTATTCTCAGATGAGTTAATTGGATTACCACTAAAAAGAGAGATCGACTTTGTTATTGATTTAATTCCAGGAACTGAGCCGATCTCAAAAGCTCCATATTGAATGGCTCCAATTAAGTTACAAGAGTTGAAAAAGCAATTACAGGAGTTATTAGATCAAGGCCAAGTAAGGCCAAGTGTTTTACCATAGGGAATACCGGTTTTATTTGTCAAAAAGAAGGATAGATCACTTAGACTTTGTATTAACTACAGAGAGCTAAATAAAGTGACCATCAAGAATAAGTATCTACTTTCGAAGATCGATGATTTGTTTGAATAAATGTAAGGTGTGAGTGTCTTTTCTAGGATTGACTTAAGGTCATGCTATTATCAATTGAGAATTAAGTTAGAAGATTGACTTAAGGTCAGGCTATCATCAATTGAGAATTAAGTTAGAAGATGTTCCGAAGGCCGCATTTCGGACAAGATATGGTCATTATGAGTTTCTGGTGATGCCTTTTGGTTTGACGAATGCTCTTGTAGCATTCATAGATTTAATGAATCGCGTGTTCTGACCTTTATTAGATATGTGCGTAATTGTGTTCATCGATGATATTTTGGTATATTCTGCTACATCTGAACAACATGAAGAACATTTGAGAGTGGTGTTGTAAAAGAACATTTGTGTGCAAAGTTGTCTAAGTGTGATTTTTGGTTGAAGGAAATATCTTTTCTTGGACATGTCATAACTGGAGATGGTATATTTGTTGACCTCAAAAAGATTAAGGCTATAGTGGAATGGAAAAGACCAAAAACGATTTGAAGCTTTCTTGGATTGGTTGGATATTACAGAAAGTTTGTTAAGAACTTTTCAAAGATTTCAAGATCACTCACTTAGCTGACATAAAAGAATGTAAAATTTGAGTGGGGTGAAAAACAAGAAGAGAGATTCCAAGAGTTGAAGAAGAGGTTAGTGTTTGCCCCGATCCTTATATTACCAAATAATGAGGAGCCTTTCACTGTATACAGTGATGCATCTAAAAAAGGATTGGGATGTGTACTTATTCAAGGCGGAAAAGTAATTGCATATACTTTTAGATAGTTGAGACCACATGAGCAAAATTATCTAGCTTATGATTTGGAACTTGTGGTTGTAGTGTTTGCCGTTAAGTTGTGGTGACACTATCTGTATGGATAGAGATACGAAGTTTTTATTGATCATAAGAGTCTTAAGTATTTGTTTACTTAGAAAGAGTTGAATATGAGACAAAGAAGACGGCTGGAGTTGATTAAAGACTATGATTTAGGGATTAACTATTGCCCAGGTAAAGTAAATGTGGTTATTGATGCTTTAAGTAGGAAGAATTATGGAGAAGTCACCTCTCTTTTGATTGATCAGAGAGAGCTAATTAAGGAGCTTGAAAGATTAAATTTGGAATTTACATGGCGTGAAGAAAGTATTGAATTATCGAATTATCGAATTTGGTGATGGAGCCAACATTGATGTAAAGAGTTAGAGTTGCACAACAAGGTGATACTGTATTGAATTGAATAAAAGAAGAAGTGGGAAGTGGGAAGTAGGAAATACACTGATTTATGAATAGATGAATATGGCACACTTCGCATGAACAACCGATTATGTATACCTGATGATGAAGAGCTTCGAAAAGAAATTTTAAGTGAAGCTCATTATTCAAGCTATACTGTATATCCAGGAGGAATGAAGATGTACCAGGATTTGAAAAAGAATTTTAGGTGGAATGGAATGAAATAAGACGTTGCTGATTTCATGCTTAAATGTGAAACTTGTTAAAGAGTGAAAGCTGAACATCAATGACCAGGAGGACTACTACAACCCCTACCTATTCCAGAGTGGAAATGGGATAAGATATCTATGGATTTTGTAAGTGGATTGCTAAGAATAGCTATCAGTTTTGATATGATTTGGGTAATCGTTGATTGACTTACCAAGTCAGCTCACTTTTTGCCAATTAATAATACTTTTTCTTTAGAGAAATTGGCTAGAATATACATAAAGGATATAGTGAGACTACATGGTGTGCCAGTAGGAACTGTATCAAATAGAGATCTTAGATTTGTATAGAAGTTTTAGGGAAGTTTACCAAACGTAATGGGAACAAAGCTACAGTTTAGTACAGCATATCATCCTCAAACTGATGGACTATTTAGACTTTGGAAGATATGTTGAGGGCATGCATTATAGAATTTAAAGGAAGTTGGGATGCCTATTTGCTTTTGATTGAGTTCACTTATAATAATAGTTATCACTTGACCATACAAATGCTACCTTATGAAGCTTTGTATGGGAGAAAGTGTCAATCTCCACTTTTCTGGGATGATATAAAGAAAGCTGCAATAGGGTCAAATCTGATTCAAGAAATAGCAGATAAAATCATGGTGATTAAATAGAAAATGAAAGAATCCTAAGATAAACAAAAGAGTTGGGCTGATTTGAAGAGAAGAGAATTGGAGTTCCAAATAGGAGAACATGTATATTTGAGATTGAAACTGATCAAGAGTATTCATCATGCTAAAACCTAAGGAAAACTAAGTCCAAGATATATAGGTCCATTTGAGATCTTAAAATGAGTTGGAAATCTAGCTTATTGATTAGCATTGCCACCTAATCTATCAGGAATTCACAACGTTTTTCATGTGTCGGTTTTGAGGAACATATTCCCAATCCCGATCATATTGTTGAGTTAGAACTGGTAAGACTGCAAGAAAACCTGACATATGAAGAGCACTCGATGAAGATTATAGATAGTAAAGTATAACAGTTGAGAAATAAATAGATCCATTATGTTAAGGTGTTATGGAGAAATCATGAACGAGAATCCGTAACCTAAAAAGCAGGAGATGAAGTAAAGAGGCGATATCTACACTAATTCGTAGAAATAGGTATGCATCTCAAGTTTTAAAAACAAAATTTATTTGAAAGGGGCAAGAATGTAAATCCTATAAAATCTGTAGTTTAAATTCTAATTTAAGTCCGAGTATCCTAAACTATATCATGAATCGATAAGGCTAGTAAAATTTTATGAAATTTAATAAATCGAATATAATATCGATAATAAAAACCCTAGAAATTGATCAAAACCTAAATCGGGTACAAAAACCCTAAATTAGATGTACACATAATTACCTGAAATCGAACTCGAAGTTGATTGAAACCCTACAACTGTAACTTTAAGCTTATAAAATAATTAAATATCACTTAATAATGATATAATTGTAGTCAATTACAATTATCGACTAAATCGCGTAATCGTGTAAAACTTTTAACGAAAACGTTAAAATAACTCGTAAAATTATAATTATAATAGGTACCGATTAAATTGATAGATTTTCATAAAATTCCAAAATTTATTTATAAATGTTATTTTTATTATTTTTATGTTTAGAAAAATTACATATAATTATTTTTATTTTCCTTTTTCTTTTATTTTCTTTCCTTTCTTTTTTCTTCTTTTCTTTTCCTCTTCTATTTTTTTTCCTTTTCTCTCGTGAATTGTAGTTGCATATTCAGCTGCTCATGTGATTTTTTTTCTTGTACATGTGTCACATAATTAAGAGATAAAGGACAAGTACATAAAGTAAATGTCTTATCCCCATTAATACATGATCTATTAGGATTTATTCAATTTTTTTTCAATCTTTATCTACTCCAATTTCTGCCCATTCACGTTTAGAATTAGGACCAAAATAAAAAAAAGAAAAAAAAAATCTAGAACACACACATACGAAAGTGGATCAAAGAAACAAAAGGAAAAAGAAAGACTAAGAAGAAGAAGAAGAAGAAAACTAAGAATATATTACTAAAATATTTAGGCAAGTTTATTCATTTTACTTATACATATGTATATTATATAGTATGTACATATATATACTAAATATTTTGTTATATATATTACATGTATATATATGTATGCATGAGTAGATAAATATATATGTGTATCTCTTTTATTTGTATATAAATATATGTATGTGGACATGTATATATATATTATTATGTAAAACATACGGTATATATATATATATGTAGGTATAAATGAGAATACATATAGTAGGTATTTAGAATTTTTACTATTTGGGTATATATATATATATATATATGCATGTACACGTAAATATATATGTATGTAAGTATTATATATGTATGGATTGTTAGTATTTGGTATATTATATATATACATGTATTAGGTATTCTCGTATTAATGTACTCATGTAAGTATTTCTTTATGTATATATATGTATATATAGGTGGCGTGATGATATGTATGTATATATAAACATAGTATTTTATATTATCTATATGTATATGTGTACATGTATAAAAGTAGGTATATGTATATAAAATATAAATACATCCATATTATACTTATATGTATAGTATATAGTATATAATTAAAGTCAAAATAATTTATTACATAAAGCATATAGTATATATATAAATATATGTATATGAATAGTGATGTATACATAAAAATACGAGTATACTTGAATAGTGTATACAATAGACCATTTCATAAATAAAGTAATAAATATATGTATATATGCAGAAATACCATAAATTTAGAGAAAAAAAAAGACTTAATAATTAAGTAAATTAGAAAATTTAATAAAGTCTAATCATAAGTATTTTTATATATACATATTTATACCATTAAATAGGAAATAATGGAAAATTTGGGAAAAAAGTGCAAACTTGACACGTAGCACTTTTACGTGTTGCTACATCACTATTTGTTATAAATTAATTAATTTTTGTAATTGATAATAATAATTAATTAATTAATTAATTAAATAGAAAAATAATAAAGTAGAAAAAAATTGAATTAATAATTCTAAAATCTCAAAAATATGTAAAAATAAGTAATTAGAGTAAAATAAGCTTAAAATAAGAAAATTATCAATTATAAGATTTAAATAATTATTAAATCGTAAATATACTAAGAAAAAACTTAAATTAATATTTTATAACTTTTTAAATTAAAGTAATAAATTTTGTAGTATTTTTATATTACTATTCAAACTGCGAGTTACAACGTCTAAAATGGACCTCGTTACGAGAAAATATGCTCGAAAACAATTAAAATGGACTATAAGTTCATAACGATCCGAGTTAAATTGAAAAAGTTATATGTGATTCGATAAAAAGCTCGAATTGACGATTTCACGTAATTAAGTTAAGTAAACAATACAAATTATGATACTAGTTTAGCTTTAAATTCCCAAACTTATAATTTTCTATATTCTTTATTCTCAGGTGATCTTGACCTTGACCCTGAGCTGCCATCGGACTATTATAACCCTTGAGTCAATCATGGCTGAGTGAGTTTTTCCTAATAATTCTATACTTTCTTGTGTTTGTAATTAGTGAATATAAATTGTGATTAATAATTGAATATTATGTGGGGCTAGATTATACTTGTCTATGATACTATTTGTTGATAGTGAATTTATTTAAATGTATGATAACATATTGATTGTTGTATAGTAGACTTGATAGGAATCGATTGTCGGTAATCCTATTGATCACTAAGTAATAAGACCTAATCTTACTCAACTTGAAAGAGCTAACTTGAAACACTCATAATCATACACTGCATAACTAATTTCGGTCATCACATCACACAGAGGTAGCGAGAGGCCATACTTGAGTTAAGTATTTGTTATCATAGATTTTGTACGATGTACACATGTGATATGACCTTGCCCTGGCCCGCGGGATCATTAGGCGTTAGAGGTGCTAGCTGCCTGGCTAAAGGTTGAGTCTAGAGGCCTCCATTTAGGAGTGAGTGAGGACTGCGTGAATTTACTCACAATTATACGTAGAACTCGATTTTGATTAAAACTAAGAATAGATATACCATTACATTTTAAATACAAAACGCAAAGTTTCGTTATAAGATAAGTTCTAGTATAATACCTGGATCTAATTGTGTTGATATATCTCCAACCCTAACATTAGAGAGCGTTAAATTTGAGTTGCATGCAGTATCTGGTCACTTACATGTATTTGTTTAGCATACTGATTGACATGCATTTATTTGATTGAATTTAATTGATGTATAACTTAATTGTTGTATGGTTGAGGAAATTATCTCATTAAGCTAATTAGCTTATATCCTTATAATTTACTTTAGCAGGCTGATTTATTTATGGAGTCGGGCTGTCGCATGCTTGAGGTTAGTTGTACATCAGGGGATTGATGTGAAAGTAAGATATGATCGGAGTGTACTTATGATAGTGTATTTATGATAGTGTATTTAAATTATGAATCTTATTATGTAATGAAACGATATCAGTTTGAGTTAAGAAGTATTATATGTCACGCCCCAAAGCGGTAGACTCGTAACAGCCCCGTCGTGTAAACTATCCTAAGATAGAAGTTGGCCTTACCACCGCTATCATAGACCTGATTTACACAAGGTGTCAACGACTAACCCGCTTTGAAATAAACAGTTTGTAATTTAAATAAATCATTTATCTAAGAAAGTGAGGAAATATATATATTCACTATAATTTACTTATTACAATTATCGTTTGCAATATTTCTCCGAAATATATTTCCTAGTTATTACATTATTAAAAAAATGAGAAGTTCTAAAGTAAAAGCTTAAACCTTAAAAATATATGTTTATTCTTCAAATGTTTTTCCTCACTCCCCAGGATCCAGCAGTTGCTAGCTGCAGAGTAATTGTTTGTCGCTTCTTAGCCAGCACCTGCACGACGTCTATAGGGATGTAAGCAACCACAGCTCAGTAAGTTAGGATGGAGGACTTAAAACTATACCAAAAACACAACAAGGTTTTCAATCACTTATTAGGTGCAATGCATGTGCAAGCAAATGCCATTGCACGACGTTGTCCGGCCCGTCGTAAGATTAGAGACATTGCGCCCACTCTAATCCGGGTTGAGGAGTTGCCGTTAATGCAACAGCTCACGACTAAACCCAGGCTTGTGTAATGGAGACCTTGCTCCTCCCACGACTACCTTCGAACCACTGTCTTCAGCCTCGCCGCGACCTCTTCTCCTGTCACTTAGTTCGACTGAGGATTAAGAAGGGACCATTTTGCAATCCTGCGCTATCCTTTTCGAAAGGGTCGGTATTTAGCCGGAGAGTCCTAAGTTCTCCTAACGGGTTGCCATACATGTTCGATTATGATTACTAGTCGTATATTAGATTACGTCTAGTTTAGGGTGATCAATCATTTCATACAAATCATACAATACATGACAGAGCAACAAACAGAATCATAGTATCACCCATAATCAAGCACATGCACACATCCAACTATTTAACAAGCACAACCAAGCATAATCTCAAGCCTCCAAAATACAGCATTGTATTAAATCCCAACTTACCTCGACTCCTCGCTCATTCACTCGAGGTCCGACTTGTTTAGGCCATTGCCGAACATCCCTATAACACAAACGTAGTTTCAGTTTTTCATATAACTATTATAGGTTCATTTTATCCTATAACGCTTATTGTTAGGTTTTGTTTAGGGTTTAATATGCCTAATTATCTAAGTCTTAAGTTTTTTACAATTATTCTAGGTTTGGGGTTAGGTTCGGGTTCGGTTTCCGCATCGATTTCTAAATTAGGTTTTAGTTTGATTTCTAAGTAGCGTTTTATATTCTAACCCTAGAAATTCGTTTCAACCCATAATGTGAGATTAATCACATTACTTCCCGATCTTCTAAATACCATCATTACCCCTAGTCAGTATTTATTTTACCCGGTACACTTAAATCCGTATTAGTGTACCGAATTCACTCCTAATGTGAGAAATTTTTTACATTTTTCATATAGTTACATAAATTCAAGTCTTCTATCGGTTTTATTATATATCTCTATTATTTATATAATATCAATTTTTATCTTAATATTTTCTATTTATTATATTTCCAATAATTATGTATTATGTATTATTACTTATTTTGTACATAATGTACTTCTAATATTTCTATCACTTTAATTACCATCCCTAAACATCAATTACCATCCCTAAACATCAATTACCATTTCAAAATGTCTGAATTCATCCTAAATCAGATTTTACTCCTAATTTCCCTAATTTACAAAATTAACTTAAAGTTAACTATTTTTCCCTATTAATCATTTACTACATAATTAACCTAATAATTACATTTAACACCCTAAATGCTACAAGTATCGTACTCCATCAGATTTCAACATCCTAAAACATATAATTATTCACTAAATCAATAATTAATCATTTAATTACTTAATTAACCATAAATTATTCATTTTATGCCTCATTTTAGGGCCTAAAAATTATCTAAAAATTTCAAAAATTAATTTTTGAAAACGGGCTTCATAGCACTGTTCTATATCATCTAAGTAATCTACACAAAAATTTGGGCTCGAAACTACACTCCTAAGGTTATTTATTTCTAAACCGAAACATGCTCGGTTTTACATGATTTCTTAAGGATCCTATATCATGAGACATATTTTCATCGAAATAATATTTTTTCTACAAACTAAATACAAAAATATTCCTAAATAACAAAATTCATAATTTTCTAATAATATTTACTATTTTTACAAAATTATACAAGAATCGGGCTAGAATTTGGACTCACCGATTTGAGTGGCTCCGGCCACCGCTGGCCGCCATGGCCTTATCAACCGGCCTGGGCGCTGCCACCACTGTGTTGTGGTGGTGGCCATCCATTCCCAGCTGCTCGTTTGGTGTGAGTTCCCTTTGAAAGCCCTAATTGCACAGTTTTTTCTAATTTTTTTCTAAACTGAATTTTTCTCTCAATTTTCGCCTCTCCCTAATTTTCTTTGATTTGTAACTGTCCAAATGAGCTTTTGAATTTTTATTGCTATTTATAGAGCTTTAGTATAATTATTGTGCATTAAATTGGATAAGACAATTGCCTTATCCCTTAATTTTTGGCTTTTGTGTTGTCTTAATTTAATTGGCCGAATTTTTTCTTATTTTTCCCAGCTGCCATGACCCAATTCTAGATTATTCCTGATTTTTTCTGATTTTTCTTGATTTTTCCTTAATTAATTATGAATTTTCTTTAAGTATTTTGTATTATTTTAGCACATTTCGCGTATTTTAAGTAATTACGCGTATTTATACCTACATATAAATTCATATATAATACAAATAAATATTCCTCAATATCATTTAGGTCATTCTATTATTTTTAGTATACATATAATTTATCTCTAGCGATTCGTTATTTATCGGAATGCATTTTACGCATTTTCGATAAATAATGAGTTATATATTTAAAATTTGAAATTTTTATAGTCTTTTATTTTATTACTTATTTTCTTAAATTCAAACTTACGGGATCATTTTTACTAATATTTCTAACTTTACCTTATAATTTAGGTTTGATCGGATTTTTCAACCGATCGAAATCTTGAGTGACTGGTTGTGGGGCTTACATTATAGACTTCTTATTTGTAAATTTCTATATAAATATATTGTGTTTTATATTTTTCTTTACCTTGTTATTATTATCATGAAATGATATTACTTACACTTGCATAACTCTTGATTGTTAGTTATAGTTGTAGCCTTGTGTATCGTATGAAAGGTTATCGATTGTAAGGGAAATCAATCTACAGTCCTTTATACGGTATATAGCGATTGCCACGACTAGCCCCCTTGGGTTGTGATAGTAGGATTGTAATATCCCTTATATGCCTGCAGGCAAGAATTCTAATCATCGAGACGCCTTTTGGTGTAGCGATTTGGAGTACGTCGAAACCTTGGAGTTAAGCATGCTCATATTGAAGTAATCTCAGGATGGGTGACCTCTTAGGAAGTGATTGCATTAGGAGACAAAACCGTGCGATGTTTCATGCCAAAGTAGACAATAACTTAGGGGAAGGAGTTCTGGTCCGGTCGTTACAATTGGTTTTTAAACCAATTAAGTATTAAAATGCCTTTTTACATGGAGATTTACAAGAAGAAGTACATATGCAGTTGGTACAATTGGTTTTTAAACCAATTAGGTATTAAAATGCCTTTTTACATGGAGATTTACAAGAAGAAGTACATATGCAGCCGCTCGAAGGTTTTGAGTGACCTAAATCTAATAAAGTTTATAGATTGCTCAAGTCTTTATATTAGACTTAAACAAGCAAGACGCCAAGGGGTATGCTAAATTATCTTATTTACTAATCTAATATGGCTTCTCTTAATCTACAGCTGATCATGGTGTGTTTTTTAAACTTGTTAATGGTAATTTTATTATTTTATTGGTGTATGTTGGTGATGCTATCCTTGCAAGCACTTCATTATAACTCATTCATGAAATTAAGCAACACTTGTATTAAGATAAAGGATCTAGGTGAACTATAGTATTTTCATGGCATTAAAGTTATGAGGACAAATCAAGGTATTAATATTTGTTAGAAAATATACTATCTTGATCTCCAACAAGACATTAGATTCTAGTGGCCAAACTAGTTACAACTACTATGTTACTAGGTCATGAATTGATGAAAAATAATGACTCTCCTATATTAAAGGATGTTGCTACATAGAGACAATTAATTGGTAGATAATTATATTTAAATAAAACTAAACTAGATATTACATTTGTAGTACAACAATTGTCTTGATTTCTCAATTGTCCTATTGAATTGCATTTGCAAGCTACCCATCATGTGCTTTGATATCTTAAATTAACATCGAGATAAGGATTATATTTTATTATGTCTTTTCTCTAAAGTTAAAAGCATTTAGCAATTCAAATCAGGGTTTATGTCATGATATGAGAAAGTCTCATAGACACCTTATTTTTGTTTCTGTATAATTTTAGTAATTTTCAACAATAAAGAATAAGGTCTTATGTAAAAAATTAAAAAAATACAAAAAAATAAAAAAAAAAGTAAAAGAAGAAGAAAAAGAAGTAGTGTTTAGAAAATAAGGGCAATTGGGTCCTATTTAGTGGTTCATTTAATGTTTTAGGATCTAAGTGCATTTAAAAGTAAATTGTACATATGTGATTGGATTGATTTCTAAGCTATATTTGAAAATATCCGTTTTTGTAATAAATCCAAATATTTTGACTAAAGGTTCGAGTTAATTATACTTTTTTCATGAAAATATTGTCAATTTTAACTAATTGTGGCTTTAAACAAGGCCTTAATTAGATTTGAAGTTATTATTTTATAAAATAATTAATTTTGACTTAACTGGATAAAATACAACCTTTGACTCAATAATCTAGCAAATCATGTTCGTTTTGGAAATATTTTTCAATATATGCATCATAGGCTTTTGCGTCCTATATTGGTGTTTTTAATTCATTAGGAATTGATAAATAAAGGGGTTTTGAATTGGCTTGAACTAGGTTTCTTCTTTAAAAATCCAACCCATGCCATTTATACTAGATAAAGATATTTTGGATGTAATATAAGGCGAGAATAAAAGCTAGCTTAGCTAGCAAGGAGGCACGCATGACTAATATGGAGGACTTGGGTTTGAGTCCATTTGAAAGCATAAGGCATTTTTTTCATTTTGTTTTGATAGAGCATGCTACATGTCAACGTCTTATAAGCTGACACGAAAATTTTCTTCCATTTTCTTAGCCTTTCCTACCTTTTCCTGCAAGAGTCATGCTTGGATAGCTCACTTTAGGATAATATTTTATCCTTTTTTCTTCATGATTTTTCCAAATAAATAGTGAAATTGCAAAGTAAACTTAGGATACTAAGAGTTGGAATTAAAAACATGTCCAAATTCAAATATTTGGGAGGTAAAAAATCAAGTTAAAGATTGAGAAACATTGAATGTGTGCATTTGACTCCAAATCCATATCTCTATGATTTAAGCTTATTTAATGCATTTCAAAGCTTTTAAGCTATATTTTAAGCAAAAACGTAGGTTTGGTAACAACTTTTGACTCTTTTTTTTTAATCGAATTAAATCACATTGAATTCAAAATCTATAAAAAAAAAAAAATCCATTAATTTTCAATCTTTGAATTTAATGTGATTTTGGACTTTCTAAGCTTAAACGAGCATCAAACAGTATAAAAGGAGATTGAGGGACTTGACTCTAACATTGAACAATCATTCACTTCTCCCCATTTGAGCTTTAGCGAAGCTTTTTCTCTTTAAATACTCGAAAACCACTCTCCCCGTTGTTTGAGCCACCTCTTAACACCCCAAATAGCCAAACTCTAAGTTGCCACCATCACCACCCATGTCCACCGTTGACACTGCTTCCTTACTCATAAACAACTACACCACAACACATAGCTCACCTAAACACCCACTCGACCTACTTTAGAACTCCAACCATCACCTAAGTGAGCATTGTGCATCCCCTCTCTGTCTGCTATTGCCATAACCACCACCCAACAACACCAAATAGTTACCTTAGGTCATAACACTTGTCCTAAACCCCTGTTTTCCAATCCAAAATAGACAAAAACTCCTTTTCCCATTTGAAAATCACTCCAAATTTGCTTGGAAAGCATAGGAGTACCCCCAGTGGCCTTCTTCTCCTTCTTTTAGGGCACTCACCTATAGAACATGTGACTAGGTCGAACAACTTGAGTTCGATCCCCTGATTTGACTTATTTGCTTGCTTAACCCGTGCCCTTATCATTGGTTTGACCTTCTCTTGCTTTTTTCTTTTAATTAATTAATTAATTTAGTTCTATAATTTGAACTTAATTCCTTAAAAAAATACTCTAGATTTATTTTCTTTTCCTTTTCGACTTTTCCAAATATATATATATATATATATTTATGTAATATATGTATACACATTTTTCTCGCCTAAATAAAATCTATAGTTTTGAAAAATAAAAATCTAATAAACCATTTACAAAGTTAGGGCTCTTTTAAAATTTTCAAAAATAACACCACCCAAATTTTGGACTATTTCTCTAAGATACATTGGTTAAAAACTTAAACTCGATTACTTTTCTAAATTAAAATGAAACTAACACATTAAAGTATTCAAAATAAATTATAGAAATCCAATCTCAAATAGTGGGTATGTAGGCACCTATAAGCAACTATAAGGCGACTTAAAGTATAAAAAATTTTTATTTCCCCATTTTATAAATAAATAAACGTAATTTTTTTTTCTTTTTTAAATATATTTGTTTACTTATAAACTAGAATTATTATTATTTTTTTAAATGGGTAATTTTGAAAATAAATTTAACTTTGGAAGGTTAAGGTGGTACCTATAGAGAGTTTAATAGGGTATTCCTTGAACTCGTGATATATTATTTCTTGAAATTTTAACAAAAAGTTTTCAAATGCATAAGTTAGTAGCTAAATTAAAATCGATTTGCCTAATTGGCAAAGTATCACACGTTAGCTACCATAGTGTGTGAAATTCAATGGTTGCTATATCTCTTACAAGATTTTGGTTTTCCACATTGTAATCTAGCCTTGCTATTCTGTGACAATCAATTTACCATTTACATTGCTCACAATTCAGTTTTTCATTGTCAAATGAAGCTTATTGAACTAGATTGTCACATTTTTGGGAAATATTACGAAAAGAAATAATCACTTTATTTTCGGTTTAATCATCCAATGAACTAGTTTATTGTTTTATTGTGGACCTTAGCTTATCATCCTTTCAAAATTGAATGTCCAAGCTAGGCATACGGAATCTACATGCTCTAGCTTGAGCGATTCTAATACAAATAGTGATATAATTATATGTAGAGGGTGTATAATAGTTAAAGCAGTTATTTGTTAGACATAATTAGATCATACAAGAAGATGTTAGCTAAGTAGATAATCATATTTCTATATACGATAGTTGTAAGTAAATAGGTTCAACAAAAAATCAATACAATCACTCTTCATTCTTTCATTCCTTCATTGTTCATCATCCTCCATCTGATCAATATTCTTCTTTATATTACTTTATTTGTTTTTCATCTTTTGATCATAATTCATAATTTGTTATTATTGTTGATCCCATATAACAATCAAAAAAAGGAAAGGGAGGGAGAGAGGGGTGAATTGATTATTTAGTTAAAAAAATTTCTCAAATAAACTTAAATAAAAAATTTACAAGTATTTAAATCCCCTCAAATTGTTATAATAAAGGTGTAAAGTAATTAATGTTCAAGTAAATAAATAAACTACAAGAAAGTAATGAGTGTAGAGAGAAGAAGATTGAACAGATATTTTTATAGGGGTTATGCCTTATATATGGATCATCTCTTCTAACTCTACTGTTAATGATCTAATTGTCTTTACTAATCGTTTCATTATATCAATAGATCAAAATTTAAAGTCTTGACAAAAATTCACTGCCCCATCTCACATGTAATCTCAAATCAGATGAAGAAACAAAAAAAAATTATCCTCCAAGTCTAGCTCAAATATACCAAATGACGGTTATTTCTGAAAAGATACTTAAAAACGGACCAAAAGGATGGAATAAAAACAGACAATATCCAAACTACATGTGTGTGTATGTGTATATGTATACATGAGAGTTTAAGCTATACAATACAAAACATATAATAGGATAACATAAATCTCCCTATCTACCCAATCCAATCCTTATTCTATTCAGTCCAATTATAAACTATGACATACAACGTGGACATTTTTTTCTTATGTTTTTAAATGCGGATGGGGCCTCATTGTGTTTTTCTCAAATTAGTCTATACATAAGGAATTGGAAAATCATCATACTAAGAAACATCATATGTTAAATATGGTAGCAGAAGTATCGCTTCAAGAATCAATCGGAAGCAGAGATGGTTAGAAACATTCAGAAGCAAGGTATTAGAAATAACATTATGCAGAAGTTAAGGATCAAAAGTTTTAGCAATCAAATGCAAAAACCTTAGAAGCCAATGTTAAATAGAGAAGGGGTGTGAGCTCAGTAGAACGGATTTGATTTTAAACCATGTGGATAGATCAAATTTGATGGATCATAATTTCTCGTATAAGAGGAGTTACGAGATCTATAATAGACGTCCAAAAATTATTGATTTGAGTACACTACGATCTAGTGCAAACTACTCCGTTATTTGACATTGCCTTTGAGATTATATTTGTGCATTTTCACAGGGTATTGGCTGATAAAGATTTTTCGTCCATTTAAGAAAGTTTATTTTGGTTTATTCTTTCGAATTTATTTTATTTCCTTGATAAGTCTAGGATTTTGATCCACAAATAATCCTATGAAACAATTGCTTTGTATTAAATGAATTATTTCCTCTCTTATACTATCGCTTTACGCTATGTCACATGCTCCTCATCCTAAGGGCACGATAGATGTCATGTCATGTGTCTCCAAATTTTACCATGATGATTTTAAATTCGTGTATGTTCGGAGCATGACAAATGTCATGTTTTACTACAATGGTAATTTTAACTTTATATAGTACTCGCTTCCTTCTTAAAATACATGAAGTTTTCAAAGATAAAAATACCATTTTGTAAATTTTAAAAATTTAGACATAAGAATATAAATATTACGAGGTTCAACACTTCAAAGTCTTTATCTCAATAGTAACAATGATTACAACCTCTGGACTAAGAATTCCTTAATAAGCTATAACTACCAAGTCATTTCAGCACTTTTTGGCTTTGCCTGCTTGACAATTTTGGAGAGTACAAATGACAATGCTTTCCAAACAGTGCTTCTAAGGTTTCACGACAATGTTGAGAGATCCGATACATTTTCGATAGAGCCTCTGCTTCACCTATTCCACGATCCTTTTTTCTTATGAAAGCAGCCTGGATGAAATGTAAATAGGCGATATAAATGGAAAGTTGAAACACTTGAAGTATGCTTCCGGCTTGTTAAAAAAATTTGAGGCTAAGTGTCACATTTCGTAACGAACTCTATCTATTTTGACAATTAATGTATCATTTTACTACTTGTGAACTTTTCCAATCATTCATAATATCTAAATTATGTAGTTAACTACAAAATGAGTAAAATTTAAATAATTAATTATAAAAATTGATAAAGTTTAGGTACTTAATTATAGAAACGGATAAATTTCAAGTATTAGATCGATACTTTTTAAATTTTAAGTAATTAATCGTAGAAATGAATAAAGTTTGGGTTACCAAATTTGACATCTATCATAAAATGTTTTTTATAATCTTGGAGAAAAATGAGATAGCTCGTACCATACATGCAGGTCTTGCCGCTTAAGATGTACCGGATCATGAACTTGATTATATCTAGAGGGATGTAACTAATTATGCTGTAGACCCAGATTACTCCTGCCCATCCCCAGCCAATTCCTCGCATCTTCGCGAACCGCCAGTTCGCGTGCACGGCTAGTAACGTTGCAACCTTATTGATAAATCGGCATACAGAGTGTTGGTAAAATATTTACATAAACATTGTCGTTACAGAAAGATTTGAATGATGCTGTGGTTTTTTCAGTGCCTTACCACTTGTGCTATAAGGAAAGAAACAACAAGCAAGACACCGGGACGTTCCACGTACGACCAACTGCGTGACCTTGTGACGAAGATGAGTGCTTGACTTATGATGCTCACTTGAAGATAGACAGCTGCAGTGAGCTCATTCCGGCTTCCTCGGATCGACCTCACACCGAATTTGTCCTGGAATTGTTGTGAGATCAACATATGCAACATTTGGAAAGGCAAGTGCGTGTTTTGAAGAGTAATGGGGAGGTGAAAGCACGTGGTTCTTACCGAGAAGAAGTTAGTGTCATGAGCAGCCCAGAAAAATATTATTGTCATGAGTGCAAGGTAAGCACCAAGCATAACACCGGTCGCGAAAATTTCATGTAGCTTCCATGAATCAGGGCGTTGGGATGGCTTCACTCGGTCCTTAGAAACCGTCATGATGGTTCCGTTGTTCAGAAAAGCGATGATCAGTACCATGAAAGGTGAGAAATCGAATTTCCAGATCAGGGAAAGTAACATGAAACCGAGCACGATCCGGATAGTGATGGAAACGTCATAGATGGTGTAGTTCTTCATTCTCTGGAAGATGGCTCTACTTGTCAAGACAGCACTTATGATGACACTTAATCCTGGTTCAGTCAATACTAAGTCCGCTGCACTTCTTGCAGCATCAGTTGAATCTGCGACGGCGATGCCTATGTCTGCCTTTTTCAGTGCTGGTGCATCATTCACCCCATCTCCAGTCATTCCACATATATGCTTCCGCTCTTGCAGCCTCCTCACGATTTCGTACTTGTGCTCTGTTGATGCAGTAAATGATTGTCATAAGGAATTTGAATTTAGTACTCTAGCTTCTCAGAAACAGAGAAGGATTGCTATTCCAAGATTAGAGAGTAAATGTACCGGGAAAGACACCAGCAAATCCATCTGCATTCTCAATCAGTTCATCAAGAGGGATTGAAGCAGTTTGCCCATCCTTGTCTTCGGCAAGAAGGGTTGAAGAGGGATACATGTTAGTCCCCATGCCAAGCCGACGACCCGTCTCTTTGCCTATTGCTAGTTGGTCACCAGTAATCATTTTAACACTGACACCAAGATTGAGAGCCCGCCGAATGGTCTCTGCACTATCGTGCCTGGGAGGGTCAAAAAGAGGCAATATACCTACAAACTCCCAAGGTTCTCCAACACTCTCCTTATTTTTCTCTGGCACTGTCTGAGATAACGAAAGAAGCTTAATCATATATTGAATCGAAAATGATTTAACCGAATACATATGAATCTAGGTTGACTCAATTTGCTCACTTGTCTAGCAACAGCCAAGGAGCGAAGACCGCATTCTGCAAACTTGTCAATGATAGTGTGAGCTTTCTTCTTCATGTAATGCGAAAGTTTGCAGAGCTCAATCATCTGGAAAATGTTTAACAGATGCATTTCAGGATGATCAGATGAAAAAAAGAGGAAGAAATCATATCCTGTGATTGATTTTTACCTGCTCTGGTGCACCTTTGCTAACTCGATGCCAATCACCATCCGAGTCGATATATGTTATGGCTGTTCGCTTGTCTACTGGGTTGAAGGGTAAGAAGTGCACCTCCGTAATGCCTTCTCTTGCCTATATCAGACGATGGGAAATATCAAAGCAGTTGGGCAGATTGCAAATACAACTCTAAAACTGTTTACTTAGCTGAGAATATGAATTTTACACCTATTAGTTTAATTGTGACAACATGAATTATTTCGCACCAAGCTACTGGATTGAATAGAGTACCTCTTTGGGTTGAGACAACATGCTGACGAGGCAAGCATCAATTGCATCCTGGTTCTCAATCCTTGAAGCCCTAGCCGCGAGCAAAATCAGCATCTCCTTGTCTACATCTTCTACAAGCACCTGACAATTCAAAAATACAATTCCCTAAAGTGGTATCCATATATATATATATATATATATATATTCAGCTGCTAGCCTCCTAGGATATAAGCATCTTGATGATCGTTTTCCATTCTTACTCGAACCTCAATTAAGTTCTTGTCAACTGTAAGCTTATTGAGGGTGAGAGTTCCAGTCTTGTCACTGCAGAGAATATCCATGCCAGCCAACTCTTCAATGGCAGTCATCCGCTTGGTTATTGCACCTTGTTCAGATAGCCGGTGAGAACCTATGGCCATAGTCACAGACAACACGGTTGGCATTGTAATTGGAATTCCACCAACAAGGAGAACTAGGAGATTATCAATTCCATCCCTATATTTCCGGTGCTGAATGCCGAACATGACAATAAGTTCTGTGGTTAGGCCAATAGCTATAGAACACATGCAGAAGTTCCCAATGGATGTCAAGACCTGGAGAAAATCGCAATTGGTTAAAAACCAAGCGATCGCTTTGCTTCGTACTAACAACATATTGAACGAAAAAGGTAATGAGAAATACTTGCTTCTTAGAGCGATCGCAGCTCGTCGTGCTTGTCAAAAGGTGTCCAATGAATCATATTGATGCTATTTGTCAAGGAAATTACCTTTTGGAAGTGGCCTACTTGATTTGTGCTCTCAACCAATTGAGCAGCCTTGCCTAAGAAGCTGCGGACTCCAGTGCCAATCACGACGGCCTCAATTTCTCCTTGCTTGCACGTCGAACCAGAGTAAACTTCATCGCCAGGATTTTTTGTTACTGGCAGACATTCACCATTTAGTGCAGATTGATCGACTTTAAGAGGGTCTCCTTCCAGGAGACGAGCATCTGCAGGGATGATATCTCCCAACTTGATGCCGATTACATCTCCAGGAACCAAAATGGCAGCTTCTTGCTCACTCCAACTACCATCTCTCAATACCTTTTGGTTTCCAAATATGCATACAGAATCATCATGTGAGACAATATTCCTCCATATATCTGAATAGGAGGGTGTTTTTGATTCGTAGACAACAATTTTTGGACTTCTTTTCAAAGTTTATGAACAAAGTTTCTAGAATGCTGGTCCCTATTACCATCTTTCACTACAACTTAATTGTTAAAACCCACTAACATCAGCAAACTTTTGAGATGATTAAAACATTTTTGAACAGTCGAAATGCCTTGATTACAACAAATATCAAAGAGTTCCAGCAAATAACCTTGCATTTCAGGGCCAGTCCTGCCATGAGTGCTGCTGCTGCATTGCCGGCATTGTTCTCCTCAATGAAGCTTATAGTGGAGTTGATCAAAAGCAAAGCCACGATACCCGTGAAATCTTGCCAATTAGGTGGCCTACCCTGGAACATCGATCAATCTAGGATCACAAACCTTATCTTCACATACATAACAAATAATACACAAAAGTTATGCATGAGGAGAAAGGAAAGGCTTCAATTGTACTAACATGCCACATGACATGTTAGCACCAATGAATCATTTTTCATGCTTAAGAGGGAAGTTGAAAGAGAGAAATACCCCTCCATTTGCAACTATTATGGTCATTAGAGCAGCAACTTCCATTACCCATGAGAGCGGATTCCACATGAACACCAAGAATTTAAGAAACTTGTTTTCCTGTTTATCAAATATGACGCTTAAAAACATTGTTTAAAAACATAGTTGGTAATGAAAAACTAGTCAGTTTACTCTTGTATGCCTTTTTCTCTTCAAGCTTGTTCGGGCCAAAGGCTTCCGTCCTTATCCGACCTTCCTCGGACGACAACCCTTCTCTTGAGCATTGCAAGTGTTGAAAAACTTCCTCAAGTGGAATGTTTACCTATAGAGAATAAGCAACAATAGTTTCATCAACAAATTCAGTTCCTATTCCATGATCAATATCTTTTATTCATTATAATAGCTTCAGCTATAATTTTTTGGAATTTACGTAAGACATTTGGAATACAAATAAATCAACAAATAACTAAAATCCTTGATAACTCAGTCATGTTGAGTCTTCTTTTCAGATTATGAAGGGAAGTTACATATTAGATCCATATTTATTAACTTATAAGCAGTTTTAAGATGAATTCAACAAAACATGATTTTATCGTCTCGTAACTTTCAACGATGTACATTTACATCCTCAACGAATGTAAAAGCTTGGAAACGGTTGGGAAAAAACCAACCAACAGCGATAGTTTTGAAAGCTTTAGTGATAGTTGGTTAGATAAATGCAAGTTTTGAAAAGTTTTAGGAGGCGAAGAAGTCACATTTAATAGAGTTCACACGACATAAATACCTTAGTATGATTACGACATTATACAATGTCAAACGGGCATCGTTGTTAAATTATGATTGATTAAAGCTCTAGATTAAAAAAAGGAAAAAAAAAAAAAAGTAGTTCTTGCATTGTATTGCATTAAATAGATCAAATACATCATACTGGCCATAGTTTCAAGAATAAAGGACACCAAACCACATGGGATATCACGAAACGAAACCCAATGACAATCCAACCAGAGAATTGAACATCCATGTAGACAAACATTAAAACGACATGAAAATAATTAAGCGCATTCATTATAATGCATATCAAAGGGAAACCAAAAACTGAAAGAACAATCGTAGGAGACAAATAAAAACGACTTACAAGGTCGACTTTCTCTATATCTTCAAGACTAATACGATGAGTCATTGTGCAATAATCTGCAAAGCTAAAACTCAACTCGTTCTTTCACTGTCTTTGTTTCAGTACCGTATAAAACTCAACTAGTGTATCTCTATGACATGTGTTAATATGTAGTTATATTTGGATCTATCCAATTTGCATGGAAAATATTGACCATTTGAATTTTCTTGTTTTATCCAGTGACACGTCATCTAATGAAGATCAATAACTCAAATCTAACCTTAAATAACTTTCTCTTTCCATTTATTTCTTCGTAGAAAATGGGACTTGGTAAGAGAAAGTGCACTTGGCTCTTGGTAGTGCATTCATGTTTCCCTCAGTGACTTAAAAATCGGGAAGCTTGGTCTGTTATTCTTTCAATTTGTCTTATTTCCTATTTTGGTGAATCAAAGATTATCCATACAAGACATGCATAAATATATATTAAAAACATAAATGGATGAACCAGGAATATGAAAACTTTAAGAAAATTTGTTAATATATGAAAGACTTTATTCTTTGTTTTTATGACAATAGAATGATTTCCAAGTGCGACCATATAGAGAGACTCCTAAATTCTTATGACGTAATTATGTATGTATGCCTCTAATCATCATTAGAGTCCCAAATAAATGTCCTTTAATGGTGATTTAATTTTGTGGTTGTAGCAATGGCTTGGGGATAAAATGTGCATATTTCCAAAGTTATTCATTCAATATGTATTAATTCCTATTTTGGTGATTCAAAGATTATTATATAATGCAAGACATGCATAAATATATATATATGTATGTATGTATGTACGTACGTACATACGTATGTATAGGAAGAGATCGTTGAAAACATATACGGATGAACTGGGAATATGAAAATATTAAAGAAAACTTGTTAAACTCTAAAAGACTTTATTCTTAATAGAAAGATTTGCAAACGCAACCATAAAATAAGCCCATTTCCATATAAGTTATGAAAATGTGCACATATGCGTGTAATCATTCCTAGAGCCCCGAAATATGCACCCTTTTAAAGGTGACTTTGTGACTTTAACAATTGTTTGGGGATAAGAATGCGCATATTTCCAAAATTGTGTAGGTAAATAAATTACGATTCAGAATATATTTGTGATATGTTCGTGTTAGTTATACGATGTCTTTGTGATTATACCTAGACCTAAGAAATGGGCCGAACTAGCAGGCTACAGTTCAACAATTCTACATGTCAGTTTAGGGCAGCTCATGAAGCCGATAGGTTAGACATTTTTTTTTTATTTGCAATATATATATGTATATGTAAAATATGTACTATATTATATACATGTATTATNCTACAGTTTGCCACATTTAAAGTGAAAGTTCTGATGTGGCTAAAAGTAAAATGTATAAGTATGCACTTACAATCTACCATGCTTATACATGGCTTATATTGTTGGTTCAACAATGTTTACATGTAGGAAAAGATGATTAATACCACGTTTACAATAACTTGCTACATGTAAAAATAACCTAATCTAAACTAAAGGCTACGTTGACATGCTAAAAGCTATGTTTAGGCATGGTCGATAATATTTTTTATATCTTGTCTAAAATATGCTACATTTACACGTGTCTTATAATATAAGTTTGACCATGTTTATATATAGCAAAAAGCTGACAAATGTACTTCCTCATTTGATTTGCTATGTCTAAATGTGGGTGAAATTGAGTTATAAGTTATGTGTAAATGTGGCAAAGTTTGTTAGATTATGATGGGCCAACTATTGTTTTTTAGGATTATTATCATTTATACCTATCCTTTCAATCATATCTCTTTGGCTTGTAATTTACATTTGTTCTTTCATCGTACCTATTTAACTATAAATGACATTTTAGACTTCAAATACTAACAATTTACAAAAGATTCTTGAAATATGTCTTTATACATATTGTAATATGAATTACTCAAAGTTGATGACAAAATTCATATCTATACTATAAACAATATAAATATGTTCAAAATAAAGAGTAAAAAGTTTTAAAACTTCGTTACATTCAATCTTAAACATCAAGTTGGTACTTGTCTAAAAATCTATATATTTTCTTAATTTTCCTTATCTCTTCTTGCATCATAATCATTTTCGAAATGGCTTACATTTGAAAATTTTGTTGCATCATATATAAAGCGATGAGTAATAAGTAAATACAATTATATTGCAGAAAGAGACAAATAACCATAGCAATTGTTTTTAATAACTTACTGAAATTACTAAGAGAAAAATCTCTAACAAGTTGTTGAACAAGTTGAGTAAGCAATGATAGCTATAAAACAATTTATATCAAGTAAGTAGCTTAAGAAAGCTACCAATCTTGAGTAATAAATACTTATAACAAGATTGTACAGTTACGTCCATTTTATACTTATGTTTGTTTCCAATTATAAATAGAGAGTATAAAAAAGCAAGTATATTAGGGAGGAAAAAAAAAACTAAACTTCAATTTTTAGCTAAAATTAATATCAAACAACAAATTTAGAATGATAAAATTCAATTTTTTCAACTTTTATATAATTAATCATACTTACAAATACTTAAGTATATTAGGGAGGAAAAAAAACTAAACTTCAATTTAAAGCTAAAATTAATATCAAACAACAAATTTAGAATGATAAAATTCAATTTTTTCAACTTTTATATAATCAATCATACTTACAAATAATTATGAAAACAATGAAAAAATGTTCTAATATTTTCAAATATTTTATGAAAACAACAAATAATTCAAATTTTTAGGAGGATGATATTTTACCTTTATAGATGGTTCTCTCCAAACTTTAAAATTTCCTCCTTTTCTTCAATTTCTTTTGTCCATTGTTTTGTAATCTTTTTCTAATCATCATCATTTAAGCTTAAGGATCGAGTTGCATCATCAATTTTTATTCACAATCTTTTGGTTTTACTTCCGTAATCTCTATGGAGGTTTCCTATCCATCGATCAGCCTTTTTGAAGTTTAAAGTGCTCTAAGTGATGTCATCAATACTTAAGCAACTCTAGATATGATAAAAATATGATTATTTTCAACCATTTAAATGCATGTAAGGTATTACATTTTTTAACAAGTGAATACTTAAATTATGTGATACTTACTTTGCACTCTCTCCTAAGCATGTTGTTTATCTTCCCTGGTAATGTTCTCCAATTTTTGATAGCAAGTAGCACCAAATCTTCATAGGCCTTCCTTAATTCAAATGCCATAGTTGATAACTTGTTTAATACGCATAGACGACCCTTAAATATTGTCATGCATGGACAACCCTCGAATATAAACTGAATAACCAATTTATTATCTCGTCTAACGTTATCTTTCTCCAGTTCTTTTCCTTGATATTACTTCTCTTCCCTATGGATACTATTAGGGTCTTATCTAGTGCAAACATTGAAAGAAAAACAAAAAATAGTTGTGCAATTGATAATAACTCTAACTGTCTTAATAAACAAATTAAGATAGATTACTTGAGGGTTAAGAAAACATGAATGTTTACCAATTATTGTAACTATGTTAAATTAGCAATAAGGATGGACAAAGCATTAGGACCTCACATGCCTAAAATCATCAGCAACAAAGTTACAACCCCTAACGGTATTAGATCATAATAAAAACAAAATGTTTGTGCTCTAAATGTAATGTTATAACCAAAATGTACTTTACCTTATAATATTTAACATTACTATTTACATAATATATCATATTTAAATAGTTTCCAGTATTTAAAATTTCCTAATTCGTTGACCAATTGAAGAATTTAAATACTTTCACAAGTATTCCATTCCTTAGTAACACTTTAATCTAAAGGATTGACTCATGTAATGCGTGGTGGGCTTTCAAATGGAACTTTCATCAACAAAAAATAAATGGATTGTTATCATAAGCTAAATAAAGTGATTTAAATATTTAAGATTTCATTATTTAGTCAATGTCAAAATCTACTACAAAATTGGCTTCTCTCTAACATTATAAGCAAATTATTAATTCTCTGCTATAAACTTACTTATCAATGTATTTTACTCACTTACTAGTTGTAGCTTGTTATATTTATCTATCTTTTCAATGAACTTATAGTAGTAGTTACATACTTTACAACTAATAGAGGGGAACCTTATGCCATTATGTGTAATGCGTAGCATATCACAATATTTCATTTAGGTTGTATCAACTTAGTTTACATAACTTATAGAGTAGAAAATATGAGTTTTATTTAGATCATTAGAAATTAAGGAGCTTGACTCATTCTATTGAAAGAAAAATTAAGTTTGTGAAATATATTAAAGATCTTGCAAACAAAACTAAAAGACTTAGATTACAAAAACTAGAAGAATGATGCCTATATCAATCATTAAGGAATGTCGATGGGAAAACAAAAAACTTTAGATTACTTACTTTTTATTTGATATCCTCGAGATTCCAATATTTTTCTTATTTCCACTTTAATTTTCTGCATTACTATGGGGACAAATACTATAATTCGATTTGATTATAATCTACAAGACATAAATGTAAACATCTATTGATAGTAAGCCACATTGGTCATTCTATTTTACGTTCTCATCTAAAACTCATTGTAAACAATATTTTTTTAATACATGAGACTCCGTAAACAATGGAGACGTAGAATAATAATTCTAAAATTCATTAGGTATATGTTCAATATATGTTCAACCATTTTTAAGTATATTTTTCTTTTTGCCTATCAATATAAAAACATGAATGATAAAGTGGCCAGTTATTCCCTAATAATACTTATAAAAAAAAGAAAAGAAATTTGTAAGAGATTTAAGTTTCCTAAAAGCTACAAAAAATAAACTAAGCAATGCTCATTACAATTATTTTACAATAATAGATATAAAAAATCTTGCAAACTAAGCTAATATTTTTCTTTTGTTGAATAAAATAAGTTAATAGATTAATACATACTTCAATATATAGGCATCATTACCAAAGGATTGAGAGTGGGATGCTCAATAAATTTTCTTTCATCTTCTACTAATATTTACGAGTAATAGCATTATTATTTAAAATAAAGAATTTTGCTCGAAGAGAGAGAGAGACCTTATCGTTAACTTGAGTACTTACTCTCTGTTTTAGGTATGCATGTTCATGGATAGCTAACCTAGTTGTATGTAGGGATAAGAGATAAAGAAAAGTCAATTTTATGATTAGAGAATCGATAGAGAAATGAAAAGGGAAAAGTTATATCTTTTTTTCCTTTTAATAAAAGATGGAAGGTGAAAATATTTTTCATTCACAAAAGCAAGAAAGATAAAAGTCAAAATATTCATAAATATTAAAAATAATAAGAAACAAGGATGATTTGTCTCTAATAAATTTTCCTTTTTCATTTTTGCTTTAGTAACAAATTTGCAATAGAATTCCAAAACCAAAATAGAGGGGTAAGAATTTTATTTTCCATTATAAGATTAGAGACAAATTTGCTATGAGATTTATTTCCTTCACAAATCCATAATTAATCTCTCGCAAATTCCATTATTAAAAGGTGCATAAATTGCAAAAACTGTATCATTTTATATTGTCATAAATTTGTTGTAAACCTATCACAAATAACAAATAATTCTTTTTAGAGATAAATACTATCCCTTATAAAATTTATATCCTAAAGACCAGTTTTCTTCTAACGTATAAATATAGATATGAATACAAATATTTAAATAAATATAAATCTTTACAAAGAATAATAAAAATAAGTATAGATAGATAAAAACGAAATATACTTTAACAAATACTATTTAAGCTCTTAATATATGCTTTAACATACTATTTAAGTGGAGATTTATTTCCCTCTCAAATCCATAATTAATCTCTCACAAATTCTATCGTTAAAAAGTGTATAAATCGCCAAAATTGTACCATTTTATGTCTCATAAATTTGGCACAGATAAGTGTTTTTAGAGATAGATATAATCCTTTATAAAATTTTTATTTTAAAGACCAGTTTTCTTGTAGTTTATAAATATAGATATAAACACAAATATTTGAATAAAGATAAATCTTTACCAAAAAATAATATAAATGGGCATAGATAAATAAAAAATCAAATATGCATTAACAAATACTATTTAAGCTCTTAATGTATACTTTAATAGATAATTTAAGTGGTGTTGTTAGGACCCTAAATAGCGCCTAGTAGGATAACTTATGAAAATCACCTTATAAGTAAAAGATCGTAAGCTTTTAACTAATTAATCATTAAGTTTTGATTTTTTTTTTGTTTGATTAATTTAACGTAAAATATAAATAATTATGGATACCCAATATTTCATAATCTATTAAAATTGTAGAAAATCGATATCTCTTACAAAATAATAAGATTCTAAAATCTTATACAACTTACCAAAGTTATAGTGGCTAAATAACAGAATGGTCATTACATTTAAGGTTTCAAATCAATTGTATATTTTATTCATAGTTATTAAAATCACGATTTTATCCATATAATTTTACGAGTTTATGATTTTAGGTGATTTTTCCGAGTTAACTTGGGGATACAATCTTCTTTTTTTTTTTTTTTTTTTTTTTATAGAAACTTACGTTTTTTTATCGAGTTTATTAATTCTATATATCAAAGTTGAATAAACTAAAAAATTAAAAGAAAAAAATACAACTAACCTTTTACAAACCATTAACCATTAAAACATTATAACGTTTATTCTAATTTTTTTACCTTCTCTTTAGATCTTTTATTTTATGTTCATAGTTTTTATCCAAATTTCAACTCTAACAACAAAGTTTATAAAAAAAACTATATGTTTTATTATATACTATCAATAACTTAAAATGAGTTGAAATGTTTGATTCTTTTTAATTTACAGTTTTTTTTTAAAAGGGAAAAAGTTTAGTTTTAACTCTATTTGTCCTTCTTCTATACATGTTAAGTTATATATTAAGAATTTTTATGTAAACAAAAACTTAATTTCTTCATTTTTTTTATTTCCATCATATATTTCAAAATTTAAATAACTACTATAAGTATATTAGTAATTTTTTAAAGCTATTTTACATAAATTGTAAAAACTTATGTTTCTATGTTTCGATTTTATATTTCGATTTGATAGACCCTTTAACAATTTTAGATAGAATTGCGAGTTTGATAACCTTGATTTCACCTTCTAATCTTATGTTTCTAATACCTATCTCAACACTTACATTATATGCTCAACTCTTATCCTAATCCTAGCTTAAAGGTCACTTGCAAAAGAGGTTATGGGAGAATGAGCAAAACAAAGCTTAGTGAGCTCGCTCTTCACTAATATCGTTTAAGTAAGTTATCAAGTATTATTTCACACATGTAAATTTATTTATATATGAAATGTATGTATATGCGATGAATGTAAGCAACATATCCATGGAGCTTCGGAACCATAGAAAGTATAGATTTATACCATCTATTTGTTGAGTTTCTCTTGTACTTACCCACATAAGACACCTCATCTTACCCTTATAAGGCTATCTAAAGGCATTGTCCCTCTAATTGTAACTTGACTATTACCCTAATCGAGAAAGGAATTCTATGCAAACAAGTTCGATGGATCCCAACTAAGGCCATCTATAGCCTTACATGCTTAATTATGCAAGTTCTCTCACTAGTAGTTGATCAGAGATACTTTACTAGCTATGCATCAATTATAAAAAATATCATCGATGGTCTTTATGAGTACTATTGAAGTTGTATTAAAATCTTTTCAATCTCGAAAAAAGGTTTTCAAAAATACTTTTCTCAATTCATTTTGAAAATTGGCAAAGCTGTGAGACCTTGATTATTGGTATCAATTTAAGTTAGGACGTTTGGAACGATTTAGGCTTTCGGAGAAAGGTTGTTTGAATTGAGTAAAATTATAATATGAGGTCACAAAAGTTAGAAGAAGAGTCATAGTAAGATTGATTTCTTGAAATAAAGCTTATATAAAGTTTAATTTCAATAAAACATATTTTTACCGCGTATGCTCGATAATTATCAGAAACATGAAATTTGAGTTTCGAATGATTGCAAAACCTTAGAGATAAATTATTTAACTTATAAAAATAATTTAGGAAGTCAAATAGCATGTAATGAAATTATGTAATCAAGCCACACACATTATATGTACCCAATATATAAATATCTTATTAAATATACTAATTAATTTGCCAAAAATTAGGTTAAACTAATAAAAAATTGTAAAAAAATTGACCAACTTACCAGGACACATAAGAAGTTGGCATGGCGTGGAAATTTGGTGCTAGAAATACACTATGATGAGTTGTTAAGTGAGGAAAGTTGCAAAATATATTAAAACATTACATAATTAATCTAAAATGACACTTGTACACTACTTTTTACACTCCAATCGACCTAAGCTTTATTAAAGGAGAAGTAAACTTCATTCTTGATCATTTTTAGACAACTCTAAAGTTAGAAAACACTCTCTCAAAATTAGGTTAGATAATTAAACAAAAAATAGACAAAAAAAAGGGGAATTGCAGTTCCAATATCAAACCAAAACTTGACAAGGCGTGGCTTGGAACTTAGATAATAAAAGGTGATAGAAGGTGGATCGACACACTATGGTGGCTAGATGGTCGTGCACTAGAGAGGGTAAGTTTTGCACCCAATTTTCTTTTAATTTCTAAAAACATCAAATTAACTTAGAAAATTATGAAAATTGGTTTCCCTAAGTTATTTTACATATACTTTCATGTTATAATTTTATTTTGTTGAAAAAACGTCGATTTATAGTACTTTCTTAATAATGTATCATGTTCTAACGAATTTTCACTTAATTTTTCAAAATATTAAATTATGTTATTTCATGTTGAAAAATTTTGTTAACACTCTTATAGTATATACTAAATTGTGGTAATAAGAATTTTTGAAAAATATTATGTTTTATATTTGTTACGATTTATTTAATATTTGTTCGCAATTTTATAAATTATACTAAATAAAGGGATTTTAAAGTATGTAGACATCCAATTTTTGGCCTATTTTAATTTTTCAATAGAGTAAAGGGTCCTAAATTAGAAAAAATATAATAAAAATAGAAAAATAAGGAGAAGACCATTGAGCTTAAGCCTTGATTTGAATCTAGCTCATATCAATTTTGTTCGTATGTGCAATTTAATTGCATAAATTAACAAGGCACAGGTTAACAGCTTAACGATAAAACGCTTGAGCATTGAATTGGGTTTGGTTTAGAGGTATAGGGTTCGAGTTATGCAGAAAGTAGAAAACACCTTTTTGGTTTTTTACAAAATACAAGATACAATGCTATGTGTTAGGTTTACAAGATACAATGCTATGTGTTAGGGTCTTATTGTACCAAGTCAAATGTCGTTACGTGGCATGACATGTATTAAAACATACTTGATACGTCATCATTATGTGTTTATCAAAGACACGTGGCACTTTCTAATTAGCTGATGTGGTTGACATGGCACCACATCAACACCACATCAATACTATGTCAACACTTTCCTTTCTCTTTCTCCCATTTCTCGCATTTTCCCCACATTTTTCTTGCACTTTCTTTCTTGGTTAGTTAACTTTAGCATTAATTTTAGGTGATTTATTGTTGCAATTTCACCAAATTAATGGTGAAATTGCAAAATAGGCAAATCTTATCGTGAATTGAATCCAAAATCAAGGTCGGATTCATTCATTTACTTATTCAAATTGGGATTTGAAAAATGGAAAAAAGAGGAAATCATGAGGTTCATTACTTTCATTTTTTTTATTCTCACTCTCATCCATTCAAAAAAGACAACACACACACATGCAGGAGGGGGGATTCTTTCTGGACACACACAAAAATCCATCCTCTCTCTCTCGGCCTTAACCTGAACTTGTACACCTACATCACACACACGATTGGCCCTCTCTCTCTCTCTCTCTCTCTCTACGCTCTCTCTCTCACGGACTCCCTAGCCATTTTCCACTCATAAACAACAATTGCACCATCGAGCTTCAACCCTGACATAACACCCTATCGACCTATCTCAACTAACCAGCCCACGGCCTTCACTCCCTATCACTCGACCCAACCCCATCTTCTTCGCAACCACAGCTAACGCACAACCTCCCTCAGCCAAGCATACACTCTCCCAAAACACAGATTCACGAACCTATAATCGCTTCCACTCACATAGCAATTTAATCGCTGCCACAAACACACACACGACACATGCACGGCCGACACCAACCTTCTTCTCTTTCACAATAAAGCCCTAATGTGCACAGCCACTCCATTGACAACCCTACGACACACGAGCAGTCTATACACACACCGAGCTGTTCGTCCCTCACACACCAACCCACAAACCACCCTTATCATTAACGACAGCCATTGCTACACTCCATTTGTGCTCAACCCTAACCTTCGATCCTCAACTGTTGACTGAACCTAATGAAACCGCCATCCACCTTCAATCTCCATACTAGCCAACGTTAACCTCAACCCAGATCTGAACTGCCCTCAGCTATTGTCCTCCATAGCCTACTTTCTCTCTTTGAAATCCGCACACCCACATCTACGGCAGCAGCTACACTCCATCCGACGACCACAATACCCACCGACCAAACTCAAAACTGCACACACCCTACGGCCCTATCGCAACCCCACGCTACAGTTTACGCACAAGGCAACCCCTTTACGGCCGCAACCACTATAACTGCCAATTTGCTCCACCACTTAGAACCACCTCCAAATACTAAGGCCTTATTCCTATCCCCACTAACCCTAATAAGAAACCTACGAAACTACTCTCATTCGCTTGAAATACAACCCGAAACGGCTTCTGATGCGTTGCTGGATGCGACTTGACCTGATTCACATCTGACCCGCTCCGACCTGACTGATTGTGCCTAGATCCGATCCACGCCAAAAGCTCGATCCAAGCTTTTCCTTATTTTAGTTTTTGGATTATGTTTATTTACTTATTGTTGTAATTTGTACTTAAAAATAAAGAAAAGAAGTAGAAAAAAAAAAAGAAAAAGGAAAAGAAGTAAGAAAACAAAAAAAAAAAAAAAAAACAAGGAAGAAATGGAAGAAAATGAGAAGAAAACAAAGTAGTATATTTATTTATATATTTGTTTCGTGTGTATATTTTGTTTTGATTATCATATTTGTTTTACATATCACTTACATCAGGATACAGGAGGGTTCATTTGTTGCATCAAAGATGTAGGGTAGGTATGGTCAAAGCTAGGCCATCTTAGGACCCTAGGAGGGGAGTTATTATGTAGACTCTGGGCATTATGGGGTAACCACTGTTTGGGCTTGATTAGGTTACCCCACTTAAGTTTATTGTAACCAATGAAAGTGTTTTTTAAAAATAAATAAGGTCATAAAGCTTAAGGACCTTTTAGAAGCCACCTTAATTGCAACCTTACTAATCATTTAAGAGTTTTAATGTAATCAACTTTTAAAAATAATAGTAGGGTTGCTACTTAAAGAGTAATGCATTAACCCAAATGATCCTAACATTTGCATATTTCTATGTGCTTTCCTTTGTTGCATTGATTACTAATTCTTGTTCAAAATTATGTAGACTTAGAATGGCTAACAACTAAGCAAACAATCAAGGTAATGATAGGCTACAGGGCATATCTAAGATTTATGAGTAGATGCTAAGAGATGATATCACTTACTTGAAGAAAAAGCTAGAGTGTTCTAAGGCTCACAATTGAGCCTTAAGGTCTCTTCTAGCAGGTCATTAGGGATACCTTTGAAATGATAGAGGACCTCAAGGCTCGTATATGAGACTTAATGTAGGGTTTGTTCCAAATTCACATCTAAAGAGTCTAGAATAAACATCAAGTTCCTGAATAAATGTTAGGTTTTTTGCCTTTCTTTTCTATATTTTGATTTTTCAAATTAATAAAGTTCTCATTAGTTCATTGTTCTTCATTCTCTAACATTCCTTTCATTATAAATAATCCTTCAATAAACATTTATCTAACTACTATTTAGGGAAATCCATAGACTTGTAAACTAGAACCCTAATGATCACCATCTTAATTTGTAAATTATTTTTTATAAAATAAAGCTTTATCTTTCTCTCTCTTAGAAAAGAAAAAAAAAAAAAGAAAAAGAAACAAAAATTTTAAATATAAAAATGAAAAGAAAGGTTGTTAATGACTATAAATCTTTGTAGGCTCAACAAGCCAACACAAGCCCAAGCCTTTAGCTTACTCAAGTAGCTAGCTCAAGCACTTGGCTTCCAACCCAAATAAGGTCTTTCGACCTATTAAGGAGGCCAATGAGAGGCCTTTGGCCCATTCAACACAAACACGAGTCCCTTGGCTCATTCAACACAAACATTAGCCTTTTAGCCATTCGATCTTAATACCAACCTAAGGCCATTAAGGTAATCTATCAAAACATAATCCATTCAACCAAGCATTCAATCTAAACATCAACCTTGGGTCCATTTAGCCATTTAACCCAAACACAAACCACTTGGCCTATTAAGGCAACCGATCCGAACATAAAACACAACCCATCAAAGCAGCTGACCCAAATACAATCCTTAGCTTGTAAAGGTAACCAAGCTAAGCAAAACCCCTTGATCTATTTGGAAAGCCAAGCTTAATCATGAACAAAGACAAAACATGACCTAAAGCCTCGAACTTAAACTAAGTCAAATATTGGGGCATGATTTGAGAAATTGGGGGGCAAAGCCAATTTTCACCCTAGGTAAATAAATATATATTCCTCAAGAAATTGGAAATTACTTTCAAAAGGTTTAGAATGAAAAGGGGTAAACTGTATTCCACACACTAACCTGAAACACTTTGAGGGTTGAGAGACATAAGGGTGAGGATACTTTGGGCTCATTTCTTAAAGGAGGTCTACTTTGAATGTGATACATAAATTAAAATGAAGTTAGACATTCGTTTTCAAATCTCAAACATGATTACCCTTTGTTAACCCCATTAGACTTATTTAGAGAATTTTCAAATTTAAACTTTGTTAAGAACCATCCCACAATGAGGCAATTCGGAGGTTAGGGTCATTGATTAAGAGATAGGGGTAAAATTAGTTTATGCTTACTTAAGTAACATTAATTCAAAAATGATTTTTATTTCTGATAATTTTTTTTTCTCTTTGAAATGAAGAAGAGCCAATATCCTTTTCTAACCCCTTAAGCCCATACACTAGAAACCCATGTATTTAAGGCCTTGGATCGTTCAAAAAAGCAAAAACCCAGCAATGGAGATAATTACTCTTAAGGCCAAAAGAAGAGAGAGAATAATAAGAGATAGTAAGGCAAAGCAATTAAAAAAAGAAGAAGAAAAGAGGCAAAAGAAATAGGCCTGAGTGTAAGATGAAAGCCTTAAGAAATATTTTACATCCCAGTAGGGGTAATCGAACCAAATAAAAAAGTTAGGAGTCAAAGTCCACATAGCCCAAGAAACACAAAGCCTTAAATCATATTCCAAAGCCCGGAAATCCAAAATCTCTATATTCACTTTGAAGCCTCTCTTACCTAAGATAAATCACATAAGGCCTCCCCATCTACAATACCACCCTAACACAGTAAAAGCTCTTCCGATCTTGAAAGATAATCTATCTTTAATAAAAGTTATTTTTAAAACTGGAGTAAGCATACTTCTAATTTTTTCCTAAGGTTCTTAACTTGTACATTCGAGATAAATAAAAATATTTCTTTGGACCAAAAGCTTAAATTCATAATGTTGAACCAAAAAAGACTTAATGGATTGATCAAGGTATATTACTTACAAAATGGACTATAATTTTTGGAACTAAAGTCAAGAGCAAAATCTAAATCAAGAGTTAGCAAGGAAGACCTCTTTGAATAACTAATCATAGGTTACCTTTTCCATATGAAAGGAATGTTTGAAATCGCGAAGCCCCATGAGAAAGCCCTAGGGTCAGGGGCATTGAGAAACTCTACATGATTACGATTACTAAGGATAAGGGTGGTTATAAGCTTGTTCCTTAAATAAGAATTTATACCCGTTGGCAAAATTTTCAAAAAAAAAAAAAAAAAGAAGAGAGAAGAGAGAGATAGTAAAGGCTTATCATGAGATTCTTGTCCAATCCATGTCGGCTTGAGTAGCTAAGTTTTCTATTCATGTCATCTACTTCCTTTTCAAGATGGTCACATTTTTTAATTTGACCTTAGTAGTCTAGATCATTCTTCCCTAATTGCAATTCTTAATGTCCATTAACTCTTTTTCAAATCAAGGGACTTATCCCTATTGCATTTTTTCATAAATGATTTGTTTGTAAATACTTTTCTAAGTCAAGAAGTCTTTTAAAACTAGTTGTTTTCCTCACTTTACTTCTTTAATCATTCATCAACTTCCCCCAGGGTCCGAGCCAGTTCTTAGAGTGCTGACCCACTTCTTTATTCTTTTTAGGGTTCCAACTAACCTTTAGGGCGCTGTCCCATCTTTTATTCTTAGGGTTTTAGCCAACTCTTAGAGTGTTGATTCACTCCTTTATTCTTTTAAGGGTTTTAGCCAACCTTTAGGGCACTTTCCCGTCTTTCATTCTTAGGGTTCTAGCAAGCTCTTAGAGCGTTGACCCACTCCTTTATTCTTTTCAGGGTTCTAAGTAGCCTTTAGAGTACTGTCTCATCTTTCATTCTTAAGGTTCTAGCGAGCTCTTAGAGCACTGACTTACTCTTCTATTTCTTTCAGGGTTCCAGCCAGCCTTCAAGATACTATCCCGTCTTTCATTCTTAGGGTTCTAGTTAGCTTTTAGAGCGCTGACCCACTCCTTTATTCTTTTCAAGGTTCTAACCAACCTTTAGGGCGCTGTCCCATCTTTCATTCTTAAGGTTTTAGCCAGCTCTTATAGCACTGACCCATTCCTTTATTTTTTCCAAGGTTCCAGCCATCCTTTAAGGCGTTATCCCATCTTTCATTCTTAGGGTTCTAGCTTGCTCTTAAAGTGTTAGCCTACTCTTTTAATTCGTTTTTCAACGATTCAGCTAGCCTTTAGGGCGTTATACCATCTTTCATTAGGGTTCTAGTAAGCTCTTAGAGCACTATCTCTTCTTTCTTTTAATCTTTGCTAGAGTTTTAGTTAGCTTCTAAAACATTGTCCCCTCTTCTTTTTAGGGTTTAAGCCAGCTCTTAGAGCGCTATCCCTTCCTCTATTCTTTTAGGGCTTTAGCCTGCCTTTAGGGCATTGCCTTGTCTTGCTAAGGTTCTAGCCAACTTTCAAACATTACCCCTTCGTTCATCGATTTCTCTTCAAAAGCCTGTAGGGTACTTCTCTTCGACTAGCTCTTCGCAAGCCTAAAGGGTACTTCTGTTATGACCCTACAGGGGGCCTAGTAGGATTACCTAAAATTTTCATATCATGTGTGCACCCATGATTTGAAAATCATCTTACAAGTCAGAGATTGCAAGATTCTAAATAATTAGTCACTAAAGTTTTTATTTAATTAACTTACGACCATATATATGTGACTATAGATATCCGATAAGCCATAGTCCAATAGAACCGCAGAGAATCGGTATCCCCTACCAAATAATAAGATTAGGTAGTAAAGTCTAAAACTCAAACTTACTAAAGTCACAAAAATTTAAATGTAGTATTAATAACTATATACAAATGAACCATATAGTCTGTCCTCAAAATCTAACTTCTATGCATCTCAACGTTGGCACTCAACCCTCAGTTATTAACCCATGCCTGATCATCTAGCAACCTGCAAAAGAAAACTATTAGGGAGTAAGCTACAAGCTTAGTGAGTCAACCCTCATACTATACCGTTAAACAAGTTATCAAATAGTTTATTAACAAACATATAAATGCATGAACAAGCAGTATGCCAAACAATATATATATGCAGTTGACTGGTACTGCATATAACATTGGAATTTAACGCCCTCTGAATTAAGGGTTGGAGATACATCGGCACCAATCACAACCGGGCTCTAGCACCTGAGTTTTTACCCTCATATTATTATATAGGAATTCCCTGTTTCATAGAACAGGTTTCTACTTCCATCGTTCATTAGTATACAAATAACCAGGTCTAGCGGTGAACGGGCTCACACAGTCCACGCTCACACCCTACAGCGGTGGTCTCCAAACGCGACCTCTAGCCACCCACGGTTAGCGTCTCCGACGCTAATAAAACCCGCGAGCCAAGGGTAGGGTCTTGTTGTACCAATGCTCCTGCACTGTACTAATCAAATCATGTGGGAATCCATCCCTCCAAGGCCCTTCATTACCAACCGCGTGAGGTGACGGCCGGAACATTATATGCAATGCTCGTGATCTATGCATGATCCGTTTAATTTTTTGCTTGGTTGAATATGATTAAGTCAATTTATGAGGTGGTCAAACATCATTAACAAATCATCCAAATAATGCAACAACTAATTATATAATCACATTTTACAGTATTTTGCACAGTAATCAATCAATAGCAGTCACATGCATAACCCGAACCCAATGCATCAAGTTATTAATCTTTAATTCATGTGCACTAACTACAAGTACAAAATAAGTATAGAGTCATCAGGAGTACTCACTTGGTCATAAATGACGTCAGGGATTATATTAGTCCAATAATAAGTCGGTCTCAATCTCAGGATCACTTAACATTAAGGAAATATGGAAAGTAATAAGTTTGGGAATAACTAATCGAGTATGCTAAATCGTACTATTAGTATTATATGTACAAATGTCATAAAATATCATAAAAATACCATAAAGTACCATAATTCTACACTTGTACACTATCATATACATATATATTTCTTAAAATAAATTTCTTATCAATTAATTTGGGTTTTTCTTCTTCTTTTCCTTCTTCTTTTTCTCTTTTCTTTCTTTCTTTTTCTCTCTTTTTTCCCTCTCGGTTTGCAGATTGTGTGTGTGTGTGTTTGTGCAGAATTTTTTTCTTTTTTCCATATTTATAAAATCTTTCCTTTGCTCACGTGATATTAACTTCAATTTTAAGCTAAGTTCACTTTTACATTAATATTAATAAGACAAAACAAAATCCACACATGTCTTTTACTTATTCACGTGGCTTCTTCTATTTTTTTTTTTCTTAACTTTTGCTCTTCTTCACGTTTTGTGTAGGGAAGGGGTTTGAATTTGGAAATGAAGAGAAGATTTGAGAGAAATTGAAAATAGTAGAGAAGGAAAATGAAATTTATTAACAATTATGTGTAATTTTTCGAATCATATAAATTATAACGAATTTCCTCGTAGATTAGTTTTCAAAATTCTGTGAAATTTTATCAATTTAACTGGTACCCGTTACAATTATAATTTTTACAAGTTATTATGAAAATTTTATTACAATGTCGTACAAATAAGCGATTTAGTCGAAAATTACATTCGACTATAATTTTATTGCTATTGAGTAATATTTAATTATTTTATAGGTTTACATTTATAATTTTAGGGTCTCGAGCAATTTTGGGTTTAATTTCAATTAATGATGCCTAAACTAGTTTTAGGGTTTTAGTAGGCAATTTAGGGTTTCGATGAATCCCTAAGGTTTTTACTATTTATAATATATTTAGATTTATGATTTATTAAATTGTTATCTTACTCGGCTTTGATAACTCTTCAAGTCATCTATAGTCTTAGGGTTCAATCCTTCTCTTAAATAGCTAAATTTGCGGGGTTTACAACTTCCTTTCATCCCCAATTTCCTTTAACGAGCCTATAGGGTACTTTTGTTCACCAAGCGAGCCCATTGGGCGCTTTCTTTTACTAATTTCTCTCAAGTGAGTTCATAAGACACTTCTCCTCATCAAATCCTTTTAGCAAGCCTAAAGGGTGCTCCCTTTCATCAATTGATTTCTTTTAGCAAGCCAATAGGGTGCTTTCTTTTACCAATTCCTCTTAGGTAAGCCCAAAGGGCATTTTTCTCTCATCATCGATTTCATATAGGGTTGTTAGTCTACCAAAGACGTTCCTGCTTAGGTCAGTCAGCTTAGAGGAGCATTACTAGGTTTATCTTGAATTGACTCCAAAAGTTAGGGTTGCCAATCCCCAAGAGATGCTCTTACCTAAGTTAGTCACTCAAAGGAGTACTGCTAGGTTTCAATTTAGGGTCTTAGCTAACTTTAAGAGCGCTTTACCCATTTCACCTAGGATAGTCAACTCAAAAGAGTACTGCTAGGTTAATTTCGAATTAATTCCAAAAGTTAAGGTTGCTAATTCTTGAGAGACACTCTTGCCTAAATTAGTGAGCCTAGAAAGGCATGACTAGTTTCTTTAGATCGATCCCAACTTAGGGTTGCTAGTCCTCGAGAGATGCTCCCACCTAGGTTAGTGAGTCTAAAGAGATACGACTGAGTTCTCTAAATCGATCCCAGCTTAGGGTTGTTAGTCTCTGAAAGATACTTTCGCTTAGGTTAGTGAGCCTAGAGAGGTACAACTAAGTTCTCCAAATCGATCCTAGCTTAGGGTTGCTAGTTCTTGAAAGATGCTCCTACTTAGGTTAGTGAGCTTAGAGATGCACAACTAGGTTTTTCAAACTTAGGGTTGCTAGTCCTAGAGAGATGTTCCCGTGTAGGTTAGTGAGCTTAGAGAGGTATGACCAGGTTCTTTAGATCGATCCCAACTTAGGGTTGCTAGTCCCCGAGAGACACTCCCACTTAGGTTAGTGAGCCAAGAGAGGCACGATTAGGTTCTTTAGATTGATCTTAACTTAAGGTTGCTAGTCCTGGAGAAATGCTCCTGCTTAGGTTAGTGAGCCTAGAGAGGCACGACTAAGTTCTTCAGATCGATCTTATCCTAGGGTTGCTAGTCCTTAAGAGACGCTTCCGTTTAAGTTAGTGAACTTAGAGAGGTATGATCAGGTTCTTCAGATCAATCTTAACTTAAAGTTGTTGGTCCTTAAGAGACGCTCTTGCTTAGGTTAGTAAGCCTAGAGAGGCATGACTAAGTTCTTCAAATCGATCTCATCCTAGGGTTATTAGTCCCTAAGAGATGCTTTCGCCTAGGTTAGTAAGCCTAGAGAGGTACAACCAGGTTCTTTAAATCAATCCCAAGTTAATGTTGCTAGTCTTCGAGAGATGCTCTCGCTTTGGTTAGTGATCCTAGAGAGGTACGACTAAGTTCTTTATATCGATCTTATCCTAAGGCTGCTAGTCCCTAAGAGATGTTACCGCCTAGGTTAGTAAGCCTAGAGAGGTATGACCAAGTTCTTTAGATTTATCTTAGGTTAGGGTTGCTAGTCTTCAAGAGACGCTCCCACCTAGGTTAGTGAGCCTAAAGAGGTACGACCAGGTCTTTAGATTGATCCTAGATTAAGATTGCTAGTCTTTGAGAGACACTCCTGCCTAGGTTAGTAAGCTTAGAGAGGTACGACTAGGTTCTTCAGATTGATCCCAGGTTAAGGTTATTAGTCCTTGAGAGACGCTCTCGCCTAAGTTAGTCAGCCTAGAGAGGCACAACTAGGTTCTTCAGATCAATCCCAAGTTAGGGTTGTTAGTCCCCAAGAGATACTCTCACCTAGGTCAATCAGTCAATCTAGAGAGGCACGACCAGGTTTTCTTGATCTATCCCAACTTAAGGTTGCTAGTCCCCAAGAGACGCGCCTGCCTTAGTTAGTGAGCCTAGAGAGGTATGACCAGGTCCTTCAAATTGATTCTAATTTAGGTTTGCTAGTCCCCTAAAGACACACACACCTTAGTTAGTCAACTCATTGGGGCATGAACAAGTTTTCATTCAATTTAAGGTTTTAATTAGCTCAAGAAATGTTTCGCCCGCCTTGATTAGTTAGCTTATTGGGGTATAACTAAGTTTTTTCATTCTTTTTAAGGCTTTAGTTAGCTTAAGGAGCGCTTTGTACATTTTACCTCGGTTCGTTACCTCATAAGCATACGATTAGACTTCAATTCTTCTTTTAGTCTTTTGGCCATCTCTTAGAGCGTCACTTCACTTCTTTACCAAATCCTTAATGGATCGGGCCTAGGATGATTAGTCAGTTGTAGCGTAATCTTAGGAAAAAATCCACCCTTAGGGCAAAAATAGTACCTCTTTTGTCTTTATAGCAAAGTTTTATTCTAACTTTACCACAAAGAGAGATAGTCGTAAATACTCAATTTTTGCTTCCTTTTTTATTTTTTTAATAGGGTAAAGGGTCCAAAATTAGGAAAAATACAAAAAAAAAAGAAAAGAAAAATAAGAAAACCCAAAAATATGACATTCAAGAAAATACAAAAAAAGAAAAATAGGAAAAACCACAAAAAAAATAAGAAATTTAAAAGAAATACAAAAAATGGAAAAATTTAGAAAAATATATAAAAATTGAAAAGTTACAAAAAATAGAAAAAATAGTGAATTTAGAAAATAATAATATTTTAAGTAGTTGAACAGAATAGAATTTTTTAATTTAAATAAGGAGATGACCAATGAGCCTGAACCTAGATTTGAATATAGTCTAGGTTGATATTATTCATATGTGCAATTTAATTGTATAAATGAACAAGGCACAAGTCAATGGTTTAATAGTAAAATACTTAAGCTTTGAATTGGGTTTGGTTTAGAGGTCTGGGGTTTGAGTCTTGTAGAAAGCAGAAAACACCTTTTTGGTTTTTTATAGAACACATTGCCACTTGTTAAGGTCTTATTGTGCCATGTGTCTTGATACGTGGCACTCAGTGATTAGGCTACGTTAATCTCACGTACACCACATGTTGCCATGTGGCATGACATATGTTAGCTACATGCATGACACGTCATCATCACGTGTCTATCAAAGATACGTGACACTTTCTCATTAGCTTACATGGTTGATGTGGCACCACATTAGCATCACGTCAATGCTATGTCACCCCTTTCCTTTCTCTTTCTCCCCATTTCTCGCATTTTCCCCACATTTTTCTCACACTTTCTTTCTTGGTCAGTCAATTTCAACATTAATTTTAAGTGATTTATTGTTGCAATTTCACCAAATTAATGGTGAAATTGCAAAATAGGCACATCCTATTATGAATTGAATCTAAAATCAAGGTCGGATTCATTCATTTACTCATTTAAATTGGGATTTGAAAGATGGAAAAAAGAGGAAATCTTGGGGGCGATTACTTTCATTTTTCTGATTCTTGCTCTCATTCGTTAAAAAAATACAACACACATACATGCAAGGGGGCTGGATTCTTTTTGGACACATACAAGAATCCATCCTCTCTCTCTTTCAACTTTAACTTAAACTCTTACACCTACATCACACACAACACACACAATTGACCCTCTCTCTCTCTCTCTCTCTCTCCACACACTCTCTCACCAACTCCCTAGCCACTATCTACTTACAAACAATAACTACACCACCGAGCTTCAACCTTGACACAATACCTAATTGACCTATCTTAACCAACCAACCTACAACCTTTGCTCCCTATCTCTTGACCCAACCTTATCCTCTTCGTAACCACAGCCAACGCATAACCACCTTCAATTAAGCACACACATACCTAAAACACAGATTCATAAACCCACAGCTGCTTCCATACATATAGAAATTTGACTATTGCTACAAACACATCCCCACTAGTGCACACACGACACATGTACAGCCGACCCCAACCTTCTTCTCTCTCACAATAAAGCCTTAATTTGTACAGCCACTCCATCGACAACCCCACAACATACGAGTAGTCCACATACATACCAAGTCGTTTGTTCCTTATACACCAACCCATAAACTACCCTGATCATCAACAACAACCATTGCTACACTCCATCTATACTCAACCCCAACCTTCGATCTTCAATTGCCGTCCGAACGTAACGAAACCCCCATCGACCTTCAATCTTCACACTAGCCAACATCAACCTCAACTCAAATTTGAACCGCCTTTAGCCATTATCCTCTATAGCCTACTTTCTCTTTTTGAAATTTGCATACCCACATCCATGGTAGTAGCTACACTCCATCCGACTACTACAATACACAACGACCAAACTCAAAACCGCAAAAACCCCATGCCCTTATCGCAACTTTACATTGCAGTTCATGTGCGAGGTAACCCCTTCATGCTAGCAACTACTGTGATTGCCTATTTGCTCAGCCACTTAGAACCACCTCCAAACATTAAGGCCTTATTCCTACCCCTACTAACCCTAATAAGAAACCTACGAAGTATGCCTCGAAATTGCTTCCGATGCGTCGCTCTAGTTGCTTGATGCTACTCGACCCGATCTACATTTGACCAGCTTCAACCCGACCGACCATGCCTAGATCCGATCTACACCCAAAGTTCGATCTAAGCTTTTCCCTGTTTTAGTTTTCAGATTATGTTTATTTTATTTTATTTACCTATTGTTGTAATTTGTACTCGAAAATAAAGAAAAGAAGTAGAAAAAAAAAAAGAAAAAGGAAAAGCAGTAAGAAAAAAAAGGAAGAAAAGGAAAAAAAAAATGAGAAGAAAAAGTTGTCTATTTATTTACTTACTTTTTAGATAAATAGACAAAAAATAATAAATAAGATAATAAAAATAATAATAAACGAAAAATATTATAAAATCATCTTATCACCTAGAAAAATAGATTTTCCAAAAATAAAACAAAAATAAATGGATCCTTTCCAAATTAGGGCACTTTAAAATTTTCCAAAAAAATAAAATTTTTGATTTAGAATATTTTTAGAAATTTTCTTAAATAAACTAAATTGGGTTCAAAATATAAATCTAGCATATTTTTAAAATTAAAACAAACCTAACCCACTAAAGTTTTATGAGAACAAACTACGAAAGTTTGATCTCGAATAACAGGTTCGTAGGCACTCATCCATATGTAAGTACGGGGTGATTTAAAATATGGAAAGTTTTATTTATTCTATTTTTGTAGATATTTGTGCAAATTAATTAAATTAGTCACATTTAATATAATTAGTCATTTAGAAATTAAAAAAGGGTATTATTGAAAAGAAAATTTAAAATTGGAAAGTTAAAAAGTGATACCTCTTTAGGGTTTAATAGAATAGCCCATGGATTCAGATCTTTGGTTTTTAAAACCCTTTTTTTTTTTTTGTAAAATTGGTTTGATCGATAGACTAATAGCTAAGTTATAATCAATTCACCCAATTAGTTATATCTTAACTCTTTTTTTTCGACTTCGGTAGGGTAATGACTTCAATACATTTTTCAAAATAAAAACTAGTTTTCTTTAAATCTTAGTTGAGAATCAACATTAAACAAATATGGCTTAATACTGACTTGGTTAAGGAAGATTAATTTATAAAAGAACCGAGAGTAAAAAAAAAAAAGAGGCTCGATAAGGTATTTTGTGTATAAAATTAACTTGACCCAACTTTTTGTGATTAGTAATATTGAGATATATATTATATTCTAATTTTAAAGTTAAGTATAATTATTTCCCTATTTTAAGCTATATTGAGGAAATTACATTAAAACAAGCATTATAGAGTATATTGTATAATATATTATTTTATTGTTTTTTATGACCAAAATATAACAACTACAATTTTTTGAGTATAATATACTTTTTGTGATTTTAATAGAGCACAAATACTAATTAGTACATATCTTCTCACTATTTGTACCTATTTTGTCAAATATGACAATATAGGGTAAATTGGTATAATTGGCCTTGTAGCATGGGAGAATTTTGGCTATTGTTGTATTTGAAGTGCTTTGTAACAGTTTTAGCTTGGTTTAGTTAGAAAGTGAAAATATTCTAAGTAAACATGGTATTCTGGTTGAATTAGAAGCCATATGAGAGACAGAATCAAAATTTGTTGTATTTAAGAGTTTCCATGTAAATTAAACTTAGATAATTGAGATAGGCAAAACATTAAGGATTTTAACTGGTAAACAGAAGGTATAAATTAATTTGCATCTGATTAGGAATTTTTAAAAGTTGGATTAGATCAGAGAGTAATTTAGAAGCTATTTTGGAAACTAAATTAGAAGCAAAGTTAGAGATTAAGTTAGAAACAGTTTGAAGCAAATTGAAAACCGACAAGCTAATATCAAGTTGTAACATATACATACACATGACTTATAGTTGACCATGGTACTATGTGTATATTTTTTTAAAGGTGATATAGTTAAGGAGGACTTAAGTCTTAATGCGTGGCCTTGACATCACCGTTGGTATTGTGTAACTGGATTTAACTTATGTTAGGAGTAGACTTTGTTTCTACTCATAATATTACGTGCTATTTGATGTTGTGTTGGTTAAATGTGACTTAACCTTGGTTGATTTGTTGTGATACTACGTTTGCTATTGATATGATGTTTTCCAAGTGTTCTATTAACTTAGAGAGGAAAGTGGGAACTAAAACTCTCTTCTAGGAGTTCATCAAAGTGAATCTTGTAAATCCCGTAAATTTAACTATTTGAGAATAGAATTGAACCTTAGTATTATAGATAACTGCATGAGTCGATAAGGCCAACTAAGTTAAAAATTCTTCTTCTTTTTTTATATTATAAATTTGAATATATTATAAGTAATAAAAACCCTAAAATCTTAATTGAAACCTTAATTGTGTCCGAAAATTATAAACTTTAAGTATGCGTAAATACTTGAAATTGAACTCGAATTTGATAAAAATCCTAAAACTGTAACTTTAAGTTTATAAAATAAATAAATTTATTTTAATAATAATAAAACCTTAAATGAATACAATTATTAATCAATATGCGTAATTGCGTAAAATTATTAATGAACATGTCGAGATAACTCTTAAATATTATAAATGTAACGGATAACAATTAAATTAATTAATTTTGTACTATTTCAATATTATTTTATGAATACTAAATTTATAATTTTTTTGTTTAGGAAAATCTAATATTTTACTTTTATTTTTCCTTTTCTTTCTTTTCCCTTTATTTTTCTTTCCCTATTTCTTATCCTAATGCTATGTATAACTTTTGGAATTCTTCTTGCCGCCACTTGTGTGGTTATTTTTTTTTTTTTCCATGTGCAAGTTATGTATAAAGGACAAGGATAATTGATAAGCTTATAGTCAAATCATAATTAACTCAATTTAATTTTTCTTTGCTTTTTCCTTACTCTTCTTCTTCTCCTACATCATTCCATGATCAGTTGGAGCCCATGTAATATTCATCTTGTTTTCCAAAGTCAAAAACACAAAAGCAAAACACATATGCATTTATATCCCTTTTTTTTTTTTCCAATCGTGAACATCTATTTCCTTTTTTAATTCCTTTTGATTCTCAAATTCAACAAGTAAATCAAGAAAAAGAAGAAAAGCTTGGGGATTATTAATTCAACATACTTCAAAGGAGGAGTATTTAGTATATATATTAATTAATTATTTTTATGTGTTCTTGTACGTATATGTAATTGGTAGAATTATATATAATATAGGGTTATGTAATAGAAATATATGTAGGATTTGTATTTCTTTATGTATAAATGTTCATAAATGTATAAATACTAAAGTATGTTCATGTATACATACATGTTATATTTAATATATAGTATAAAAGACTATATGTATATATATCTATATATCTATATGTATGTATAACATATGTATATTTATGTTTGTATAATTTTTATTACATATATATATGTACAATATGTGACTGAAAAAATATATATATATATTTATGTATGTATAAAGTACAAAAAATACTAATATAGGGTATATATTTGGTCTATATATATGTGTATGTATACGATAGTAATTCTACTAGGTATTTTCAATATATAAATACATATATATCTATGGACGTGATTGTATATGCATATATATATATTTGTGTATGTATGTATATTAAGTATTTATATATATATATATATATATATATATATA